>NW_026844084.1:4977970-5102528 GCF_029531705.1 Pantherophis guttatus | reverse complement strand
TTTTTTTTTTTGTTCTCTCAACAGTCTCAGAATTTTAACTTGCCCTTCTGGAAGATTTATATAAAAATCAGTTTTTTCGGTTTCAGCCCAGAAACGCAGCATATGGAAGCAGTCCCCTGGAAAGCACTCAGAAAAATCTTATTTTATGTTTTTCTCCCTCTTCCTTCGCAACCAGTATTGATATCTGTTTTACCCCTTTGATGTTGCTTTCCCCATTATTTTACAGAACGTATATAAGTGAGAAACATTAAAGAAAAATCAATATAAGGCTGGCTGTATCAGTCATTAGTATATGCTGGGCTTTAGGGGAGGGGGGCGTGTTGGAAATGAGAGTCTTGTGTTTCTCTTCGCTGCTTTTCTATTATTGCCCAGCTAATGGAAATACATCAACCAAATGTTCTACATGAGCCATATATATTAAAAGTGACCTATTCATCTGAGGAGGAGGGGGGGAAAAAACCCAGCTCACTTTCGGTCCAAAATATGACACTGATAAATGGAAACATGAAGTGCCACCACACCCCCTCGGTAACCTAAGCCTGGTGCCCAGTAGGTGATCCTTTCTTGGCCAAACTTCTCCATTCATCTTCATTAAATCGGCCATTTTACAACGCCTGGACCTTCCTGTCAAATCTGGGCCTTCCCTTTTATTTTTTCTGGAAGTCGGGGGGTTTCTAAACACCCTGTTTTCCCCAAAATAAGACATCCCCTGATAATAAGCCCAATCTTTTGAGCACATGGCAATAAGGCCAAGCGCTTATTTCAGGGTTCGAAAAAATAGAAGACAGGGTCTTATTTTCAGGGAAACACGGTACAAGCAGTTCTTGACTTACAACCATTCGTTTAGGGACCATTTGAAGTTACATCGGCACTGCGGAAAAAAAGTGACTTTATGGCTGTTTTTCACACTTAACGACCATTCAGCATCCCTCATGGGTCACGTGATCCAAATTCAGCCTGGCTCGTATTTATGACGGTTGCAGCATCCCAGGGATAGAATAGAATAACAGAGTTCGAAAGGGAGCTTGGAGGTCTTCTAGTCCAACCCCCTGCTTAGGCAGGAAGCCCTACATCACTTCAGACAAATGGTTATCCAACCTCTTTTTAAAAACTTCCAATGTTGGAGCATTTACAACTTCTGGAGGCAACTTATTCCACTGATTAATTGTTCTAACTGTCAGGAAATTTCTCCTGAGTTCTAAGTTGCTTCTCTCCTTGGTTAGCTTCCACCCGTTGCTTCTTGTCCTGCCCTGAGGTGCTTTGGAGAATAGGTTGACTCCCTCTTCTTTGGGACAGCTTCTCAAACATTGGAACACTGCTATCATGTCTCCCCTAGTCCTTCTTTTCATCAAACTAGACATACCCAATTCCTGCAACCGTTCTTCATATGTTTTAGCCTCCAGTCCCCTCATCCTCTGTGTTGCATTTCTTTGCATGACATGATGATCCCCTTTTGAGACCTTCTGACGAGCAAAGCCAATTGGGGGAAGCAAAATTCACTTAGCAACCGTGTCGGGAAAGATCTAAAATGGGGCAAAACTCACTTATCTGCCTGTCTCTGCTTAGTGACAGAAATGTTGGGCTCGATTGCAGTCGTACGTCGAGGGGTTTACTTGTACATCACGACCGACTGAGTTCCTTTTTTCTAAATGTTGTCAAAGTAGCATTGCTCCATGTTTCAGTCCCTTGGCCCCTTTTGGTATGTCGTTGGGATATTATTGTGGTTTTATTCTGCATTTTAATATTTATTGTCAAGTAGCCAGCGGGCATTTGCAGCCTAAGGTCAGAATGGATAGTGAGACTCATGTCTTCTGCTGAGCAATTATAATCCAAAACCACACTGGGCTCTGCTCAGGCCAAGGGCTGGTATATTTGTATTAATTAATGGAGCCACTCATACACCGACAAGAGCTAAAGAATAGTAATAAAAAAATAATTTGGGTTGGAGTTACCCTGTTTGGGTTTTCTACCTCAGGCCTAAAACCTTTTCTCTCTTTCCTGCCTAAAGCAATATATGTGAACAGTACCTTGGGGGGGGGAGCAGATGGACGGACGGACTAAGGAAGACTTCTGTGCAACTTCCAGACCATCCAGAATGGCATGGCTGAACATCTGGCAGCCATTTCCCTCCATATTTATAAGTTGTTGTTGTTAGTTGCGAAGTTGTGTCCAACCCATCGCGACCCCATGGACAACGTTCCTCCAGGCCTTCCTGTCCTCTATCATCCCCCGGAGTCCATTTAAGCTGACACCGACTGCTTCGGTGACTCTATCCAGCCACCTCGTTCTCTGTCATCCCCTTCTTCTTTTGCCCTCCATCGTTCCCAGCATTAGGCTCTTCTTCAGTGAATCCTTTCTTCTTATTAGGTGGCCAAAATATTTGAATTTCATCTTCAGGATCTGGCCTTCTAAAGAGCAGTCAGGGTTGATCTCCTCTAGGACTGACCGGTTGGATCGCTTTGCAGTCCAAGGGATTCGCAAGAGTTTTCTCCAGCACCAGAGTTCAAAGGCCTCAATTCTTTGGCGCTCAGCCTTCCTTATGGTCCAACTTTCATAGCCATACATTGCAACTGGAAAAACCATCGCCTTGACTAAACCATGGGAACCTGCCAATATGTTTAAAACATCTGTAAAAGTTATCCCTCTGGAGCAACAGATGGAAACTAATGATGGAGAAGAGCAACCTAGAACTGGGGAGAAATTTCCTGACAGTGGGGATGTCTTGCCTCCAGAAGTTGTGGGTGCTCCATCACGGGAGGTCTTCAAGAAAAAATTGAACCACCATTTGTCTGAAATGGCGTAGGGTCTCCTGTTTGAGCAGGGGGTTGGACCAGAAGACCTCTGAAGTCCCTTCCAACTCTTGTTATTCTGTTCTGTTCTGATTCAAAGAATTCTACCCTGTTTCCCTTGTCTTTTTTTACCACCAAAAAAGACACCAGGTCTTATTTTCGGGGGGGATGTTGTCCACTGACTCATCTCACTTGCATGCTGGAGAGGCCTTCAGGAAAACCTTCCCAGACTTCCCAGCTGCAGAAGAAATGGGTCAGAGTGTGCGAGGCCTGGCTGCAACTGTCCAAAGGTAAGTAGTAGGGCAGCTCCACCCCCACCCCCTCCATCTCCACCCTAGTTTAATTTTTACCTGTGCACCCTGGAGTGGGCGGGGTCTTAATTAGGACTTATTTTGGGGGTAGGGCTTATATTGGGTGCACATGTAAAAATCAAGCTAGGACTTACTTTTGGGGTAGGTCGTATTTTGGGGAAAACACTGTACCCGATAAACAGCTTAGTTCTATCACCCCCTTTCCAAATACTGGGGATGAAAATTGTGGAAGTTTCAGTCGGGGGGGGGGGAATCACCATTATTTTGCAGATATGCAAATTAAGTAGTAATTTGCTGTTCTTTAAATGGATCCTAACTGCCTCTCGAGATTGACATTTCAACCTTCCTAATGGTCCAGCAAGATCCCCTAAACCTATCCAGAAGCAATTTTTCTTATCTGGGGGGGGTCTTGAAAATGCAGCTCTGTATTCAAATGAATAAGGCAATAATGAAATTGCTTCCCCTTCATTCACTGTTTCGAGAGAGTTTGAATGGGGAGGTTCAGCATTCTTAAATCAAATTCAATGACTTTCATTACATTAAGAGACTGACGTTCTATCCTCATTATTTTCCTTTTTCTTTTTTCTTTCAATAGGACAGCAATAATGGCAGGTGCCTTGATTATTCTACATTAACCAAGATGAGTATTATTTTGTTATGAAATAGCTATTATATTTTGAGGAGATGGGATGGAAGAAGGGAAGTTATTCAAAGAGGATTCGCAGCGACCTCTGAGAACCGCAATCCTAACTTGATTATCAAAGGGAAATTGTATTCCCTCCCTGAAAATGATGGGGGGGGGGGAAGCATACAACCTTGACTCCACATCTGGGTTTTCACGAATACCAGCAAGAAAGAGGAAAAGCTCCATCTTAAAATAAGATTTCAGCTAGTGCAACTAAGGGTGTTGCTGTTCTCCTTCATAATATTAAAGTTTGGGTTACCCAACAGCGAGAAATTTGGGGACAGACAGAACAGGTTTTAGCTGAAAAAAAGGAGTGGGGAATAGACTTTGTCTATCAGCACATGGTAACCTGTGGAGTCCACTCCCTTAAAATAAACTCAAAGGAATTTAAATTTACTGAAGAACCAATGATGACTGTTCATCATGGCTCCATCTTCAGGATTTTAGATGGTTGGGTTTTCAGGGATAGATTGCAGAATTCTACACAGCAAAATCCTATTGTCACATGACATGCTAATAGATCCCATCAGGATGGTCCATGTGGGAAATAAGATATTGAACCAAATGGATTTTGGGTTAAAATAAAAACCTCAACCGTCAACGAATGCATGCCTGCAAACACACAAACCTACTATTAAGAAGACCTATGCAGGTATTCCTCGACTTACGACCATAATGGAGAACAGTAATTCTGTTTGCTAAGCAAGATAGTTGATAAGTAAGTCACATCCAATTTTATGACCTTTTGTGCCATGGTTGTCATTAAGCAAATCACCGGCAGTTGTTAAGTTCATAACATGTGAATCAGGTGCCCCCCCCAATTGACTTGGTTTGTTGGAAGCCAGCTGTAACCACAAATGGTGATCATGTGACCCCAGGATCCTGCAACCACCAAGTGCCCAAATTCTGATCGCATGACCATGGGAATGCAGCAACAGTCCTAAGTGGAGTACCGATTGTAAGTCACGTTTCCAAGTGCCGTTATACATTTAGTGAACGGTCACTAAATGAAGTTATAAGTCAAGGACCATCTGTACAGAGAGACTTATTTTTTTTCACTAGTCCTCTGGAGTTCTTCTGTAGACTGTCACATTATTATTATTATTGTGCTTCCAGGAATGTGGGAATAACACACTTAGCGTAGAGATTTAAAGATTTGGAATAGAGGTTGAAGCAGCGGTGAAACGCTACCGGTTCGGGCGAACCAGTATTGATAAAAACTAAAAAAAAAGCTACCGGTTCGTTTGAACTGGTATTTCCAACGATCAGCTGTGCCGCGCGATTTAAAATCACTAGAAAGCAGGAAATCATGCTTTCTAGTGAATCTAAATCACACGGCACAGCTGTTCCCCCCCCCTTTTTGTTCTACTTACCTTCCCAAGCTTTCCATTTTCCGCACAAAGAGCACATTTGGCTCGTAGTGTGAATGTGCGTGTGTGCATGCGCAGGACACATTTGGCGGGCATCACGCATACGCGGGCAGTGAATTGGTGGCAAACCGGGGAGGATTTCACCACTGGGGTGAAGACATCCATGCTCAACTCCCAAGAGGTCACAAAAGGAGGGATCCTTGGTGCTCTCAATTGTTTTCTTGGAGACATATCACTATCCAAACTAGGGAACATCAACTATCCCTTATTTCCATCCTGAGCTACAAATATTCTCCTTTATAGGTTCTGTATACCTATATTTTCAAGTCAAAATTGGGCCTATCTTTTTCAAAGTGCGTAATAGTTTCTTTTCAATTGATCTGCCTTCTAAATGAAGAAACTCCTATTAACTTTTTCTTCTTTATTTAACAGTGTCTTTTTCAAAAGAGTTATTTCGTGGAGTCTCTTATCGTTTTATAATGTAGAGTGGTTTATCCCAGAATATTGAGGTGAGGTTATCACTACAGGTTAATGGGTTTATGTTAGAAAAAAAAAACCCCGATTAGAATAGGGTTATCCGCCGTAACCTGCATTCCACATTATACAGCACAAAACATAACAACCTGATCGTTATCACTATTCACAATAAAGAGAATAGCCTTTTATACTCAACATATTCAATTCGGTGTTTACCGCTTTTATAATTTCACAGGTAGAAATGCTATATAAATGCTATATATTGTACAGTCAGGTTTCTTTATCTTTAGAAGAATCAAGTCCAATAAAAACAGGAGCATCCTATTTCTCCTAACAAACATTTAAACGCATAAAAAGATGTTGCAGATCTTTACAAATCTGTATTTCTGAAGCCAGCATGAGCCCAATTGAGAAATGGAATTCTGCATTCATGTTATATTATCTTCCATACTTTCTCATTACAATGTACTCAAGCTGCTGTTTACAAAAGGCCAGGTTTGAAAATGGAGCAAGGATGAAAACAAGAATATCTGAACAGATTCTAGGATATCGGTATCTGTTTTCTTCTGAATCTTACAGCAGCGTCAGGCAAGTCTAAATACATTTTACAAGATACTTTTTCCAATGGAAAGAAAGCGTTCCGCTAGAGGGACACAACTTGAGGATCTAACCTATAATTATGTGGGTAGTGGGTGTTATTTCTTATCCACAGAGGTGCCAGCTAACTATAGAGGGTAAATTGGCTTATAAACACACACATATACACTCACAAACAGACATAGTCAGAGCTGACCGAGTGCAAATCACTGTCACTGACGTTAAGAAAAGAATAATAGAAGAGTTTGGAAGGGATCTTGGAGGTCTTCTAGTCCACCCCCTATGCTCAAGCAGTAAACCCTATACCAATTCAGACAAATGGTTGTCCAGTCTCTTCTTGGAAACCTCCAGTGATGGAGCACCCACAACTTCTGAAGGCAACTTCTGTTCCACTGGTTAATTGTTTTCGCCGTTAAGAAATTTCTCCTTAGTTCTAGATTGGGTCTCTCTTTGATAAGTTTCCCTCCGTTGCTTCTTGTCTGTATTACATGAACTCCAATTAAAATTAAATTAACATAATTCCTGTCCCTGAAGTTCATGCTGTTGTGATCCTACACACACACACACACACACACACACACACAAATCCTTAAGAGTTGCAATCCCAACACATTTTGAAGGCTACAATTGGGAGAAAATAAGGTACCCACCTTATAGGCCGTGGGTATCTCTTGTTGGTTAAATTTCCTTGTTCTCCTTCTTTCCATTGGTTTCTCTAACTTTATTCTTGTAAACTTCTCCACATGTAAACTTCTCCACATGGAGAACTGTCACACGATGACAGTTATGTAATCTTTAAAATCACTAGCGGTTTTAAACTCATGGCTTCAGCAATCAATAATAGCTAAATAAAATACAGTTTAGAGCAGTGTTGGCGAACCTTTTGGGCACCGAATGCCGAAATGGGGCCACGCGCGTGCGTGCGTTCCGGAAACTGGAAAAGCAGCCGCCCAGTGCGCATGTGCATGCCGGGAAAATTATCTTCCGGTTTCCGGTGTGCACATGCGCATGGGCTACCTGGACTTCTGGTTTCTGGCACGCATGGGGCCGGTACGCACGCGCGCACCAGAAACTGGAAGATCATCTTCCCAGCACACACATGCGTACCGGGCGGCTGCTCTTCTGATTTCCAGCGCTCCCACACACGTGAAAACCAGTTGGCCGGTGTGCCGGGACCCGGAAGAGCAATGGATGATGGCTCACGTGCCCGGAGAGATGGCTCTGCCTGCCACTTCTGGCAAGCGTGCCGTAAATTCGCCATCACGGGCTTAGAGTAATCCGTGAATCCAATCCTGTACACTGCAATTACATAAACAGTAATCCTAGAAAATGTTTATTTGTTCTTAAAATCTATAAATATTTACAGGGGAACTTGATAAATGCTTTCACTCCAAAAGAATTAACATGAACAAAACAACCACCAGCCACCGTTACTATCACCCCTTCAAAAGGAAAGAAGAAACTACCAAAACGGAAGAGACAGATTTATTAAAAAACAAAAACAAAAAAACCCACACACAGAGCATTCAGATACTATAATGTAATTAGGCGTTCATTTCCAATATTTCAAGGCACAGTTAACCTTAGACAACTGTGAAGAAAACCTTTTAATTAGCATGTTATCTTTGGTGCAATTAATACCTTGTCACTCATATGTTATCTTCAAATTAAAAAGTGTTACTATCTAAGCCGCATTAATTAACCAACAAGCTTGTAAGAGCGTCTGGAGAATTAGGAGGAACATAGGACCTGTAATTCTTACACTGCTGCCATGGCCTGTCTCAAGAAGTCTCTTCGAGTGATGAGGAGGTCCTACTGCCTCTATCCTGAACCATCACTAACCACTAACCCAACCCATCTCCAAAATATAATTACCCTGTTTCCCCTAAAATAAGACCTCCCCTGATAATAAGCCCAATTGGGCTTTTGAGTGCATGCACTAAAATAAGCCCCGCCCTTGAAAATAAGCCCCCCCTGAAAATATTTAAATGAATGCGCAGCCGGTTCCCGCCATTTCCTCTGGTTAGGGTTAGGGAGACAGAAGTAGAAATCAGGTAGGATGGCAAGAGGAGCCCCGTCTTGCTCCATGCGCCCCAAAATAATAAGACCTCCCTGGAAATAAGGCCAAGCACTTATTTCAGGGTTCAAAAAAATATAAGACAAGGTCTTATTTTGGGGGAAACACAGTAAATGCCATTTTTATTCCTAAAACTTTACGGTGGTTTGTTCGGCCCAAACTGGCAGACAGAAGCCTACAGATCTGTTTGAAGTCATTCAAATAACCAAACGTAGCGATGAACTTAGAACTTCAGGCCATAGCTCCTACTTACAGATAGTCCTTGACTTATCACCATCTCCAACCAGTTAATCTAACTGGTTCCTTCCAGCATCAAAGTTTTCTATTTATTGGCAAAGAACTACTTCCATTACTCCTAAGGGAAACTCAAAAGCCTATTGTTATTTATTTGCATCCCACCTTTACTGTTTTTACAAATGACTCAAAGTGTAGAACATATCAAGCATACCTTCCCTCTCCTATTTTCCCCACAACTACAACTCTATGAGGTGGGTTGGGCTGAGCGAGAGGGACTGGTCACCCAACTGCTTTCAGGTGACCCAAGGTCACCCAACTGCTTTCACTGCTAAGGCGGGACTAGAACTCAGTCTCTTGGTGACTGACCCAAAGTCACCCAGTTGGCTTTCATGCCTAAGATGGGACCAGAACTCACTGTTTCCTGCTGATTGGTCCAAAGTCATCCAGCCACTTTCATTCCTAAAGTGGGACTAGAACTCCCAGTCTCCTGGTGACTAGCCCAAAGTCACTCAGCTGACTTCCATGGCTAAGGCCTTAACCACTCAATCAAACTAGCCCTACATTGCACAAAATATTATCGTATCAGAGTCACTAGTTCATGGAGTTTATTTACAAAGTATGAGATTCATGGCCCCAAAACAACAACGTACGTAGTAGTTGTACACTGAATTTGTAAATCTCAAAGAAGCAACACAACATGCCCCATTCATGTAGCACACATAGGTCATTCATTGTATTACCTGGACAGCATAAAAAAGATTTTAAACGATGTAAAACACTTTAAACGATATAAATGCAAATGGTATTTTATTTCAGCCTTTAATTTGATTGCTACTAGCTACATTTCTTTTGTAATGGATCGGTGTACTTTTTTCCGCTGTTAACAGGCTGACAGGCTAAGTCTACCAGATGGGAAGAGAGTTTCTTACATCACGGGATACTACATGCTTCATAAACTCTTGCCTAAACAGGTAAACGAAGCTGTGTTTTCCTACCATGTGCTTGGAGAATTTCCAACTAGGCGGTACTAAAATATTCGCTCGAGATGGCAGAAATATTTTTCATCTCATTCACCATTTGAGATGAGCTCGTCAAAACACACTGACAGATTTAGCTACAAATGATTAGTGCAATAATCAATTCACATTACGCCGGCACAATGAGCAATGCCTGAGGCTCATACCAGAATAATTCAGAAGCTCTGTTCAAAAGGCTGGAGTGTACCACTATCCTGAGTTGTCAGATGCCACAAAATTTCCTTTAAATCAGATCCCATAACTAACTTATTTCCTACGGTCTTGTTCGTTGTATAATTTATTTATTTATTTATTTATTTAATTTGTATACCGCCCTTCTCCCAGAAGGGACTCAGGGCGGTGAACAGCCAAAATTAAAAAACATACAAATGCAAAAGTGACTAAGTTTATGTGCAACGGTGTGTAAATTAAACAGAGTTAAGTCAAGTTCGATTCGATTTAATTATTAAAAGTCAATTCATTAAAGAATGGCTTTGGGATACCGTGTTTCCCCGAAAATAAGACCCTGTGTTATATTTTTTTGAACCCCGAAATAAGCCTTAGGCCTTATTTTCGGGGAAGTCTTACTATTTTGGGGCGCATGGAGGAAACCAGAGGAAATGGCAGGGACCAGCTGCAAATGCGTTTAAATATTTTCAGGGAGGGCTTATGTTCAAGGGGGGGTTTAAAAGCCCGATTGGGCTTATTATCAGGGGATGTCTTATTTTAGGGGAAACAGGGTAGAGAGTTACTAAACCTCTACAACGTGTCTGTGTGTCTGTGTGCGTATGTGTGTTGAGCGTATTTCAGAACCAGCCCAAAACAATTTGTTGATCAGTCTGGATAGCTAAACCCAACGGGGTTACAACTGAATAATTAACAGTATTTAAACATGGATATGCACGTTGCTTCTAAGTCACAATAGAATCCATTTCTTTCTGGCTTAATGTATTATGGAGACTCAGCCCTAACGGGATAGCCTGGTTGTGGGAACCTAGTTAGCATTTTCTGGGAACCAAGCCAATCATCGTTTAGTCGATCAACCCTGATTAAATAAATTGGGACTTAGCATGATGCGCAAAGCAAAAGTTACATGTCAAGCGCCGGGGAAATCAGGAGATTCAGGCAGTTCGAATGAGCATAAAGATTTATTGCAAGCCGTGGTGGCGCAGTGGTTAGAATGCAGTATTGCAGGCTATTTCTGCCCGACTGCCAGCAGTTCGATCCTCACCGGCTCAAGGTTGACTCAGCCTTCCATCCTTCTGAGGTCGGTAAAATGAGGACCCAGGTTGCTGGGGGCAAGAGGCTGACTCTATAAACTCCTTAGAGAGGGCTGTAAAAGCACTATGAAGCGGTATATAAGGGCTATTGCTATTAAGCTCTCTATGTAAATCTGAGCTACTAACAGTCAAGGATAATTAGTAAGAAAGGCATGGGTTAGACACAGCTAGACACGGATGGGCTAGACACGGCTACTTCTTTGGATTCATTATTCCAGCTCAGCATTCTTAATGAGCATTTTGTTTTTCCGTTCTGTCTCTATGAAATGTCTTAATTTTCCACAATTTCCCACTGCCCTAGAATCAAATATTTAGCTGATTTGAAGTTCGGCTTGTTCCCTAACTTGTAACCTTCATCTTCCCAGTTTAAAAAAACTAACAAGAACAGAAGGGTAACCGTCTGAAGATTTCAAATCTTAATTGCGGAGTGATCAAAGAGAAGCGAGAACCGGCGTGTTCAAAAGCTATTGGAGTGCCTTGACCTCTTAAACAAAGTTATTACATTCCAAGCAAGGACATTATCTTCCTCTATGCTGAACTCCTGCTTTTTTTTCCTTCTTCTTTTTCTCAAGTTTTCTATTGCTTTGCACCAACAACGGAAGAGCCAGACATGCAAAGACTTTTTCAAGAGCAGAAACGTATAGAATAGAATAGAATAGAATTCTTTATTGGCCAAGTGTGATTGGACACAGAATGAATTTGTCTTTGGTGCATATGCTTTCAGTGTACATAAAAAGACAAGATACATTCGTCAAGAATCATAAGGTACAACACTTAATGATAGGCATAGGGTACAAATAAGCAATCGTTGAAAAGCTGATCATGTGACCCTGAGACACGTCATAAATATGAACCGGTCGTAAGTGTGAAAAAGGCCATAAGTCCCTTTTTTTCAGTGCCATCGTAACTTTGAATGGTCACTAAACAAATTGTTGTAAGTCGAGGACTACCTGTACAAACTTGATTGAATACCAAGAGAATCTGATCTTAAAATACTAAAATCATCCTACAGTGCGCAACATAAAGAAAGTTAAAATTTAATCCACACTTATTTAACAGAAGAACAGATTTGGAAGGGACCTTGGAGGTCTTCTAGTCCAACCCCCTGCTCAATTTATTATTTTTATTTATTTATTACATTTCTTGGCGCCCTTCTTAAGCGATTCTTACATGGTCACGGAAAGTAATTTTGTTCCAAAATATGATTCCAACAGAAAACTAGTTTTAAGTAAATTACCAAATATTAGATTGTTGACAGATACATATAAGGGTGACATTAGAATTATGATAAGGTAAATGCAATGTTTGTTACCCTTATCAGCTGGAAGATGAGCTGGGGAATTCTGGGAGTTGAAGTTCCCACATCCCCAAGTTGGTGAGGTTGAGAAACAGAGCAGTAACGTACGTCCTATTTTTATTCCGTTCCAAATAATTATAGTTATTTTTCTTTTTTTTTATATTTAAACTCCCTACAGATTTATCAATAATTGCAATTCTCTAGGCATAAGGCATATGTTTTTAAAGATCACTGCAGCATCACAAGCTGCCCAGTTAGTACATTTGAATAAATCTTTGTCAGAATAAGTAATATGGATCAGAATAGAACAAAGCAAAAATATCTGTCAGAGAAAGAATTATTCTGCATAAATATGAAAAATCACCATACGGTGACATGCAACATAATGTTATACAAATGTACGTCAGAGTAAGTCCTATTGAACTTACTGAAGATTACTTCTGAGCAATGTATACAGAATCGGCATATAAAATGCAGATGATCAGATCTAAATTAAGCAAGGGAAAAGTTGCTTAATATATTGTATATAAACAATCCGCCCTTCAAATCCTAATTTCTTAGCATTACTTCCATTAATTATCTTATTTCTCCATTTATAAAGTACATTTCTCAAAATCCCCATCACATTTTTTGGCTATATAAACAATGTACTTATTCAATTTTTACTTTGAAACCCTTTAACTAAATTGACCTTCCACATGTAATGTGTAAAAGAAAAATTTAATAAAACTTGTTCAAAAAAAACAAAAAAAATCTCTGCCTGTGCACACACACCCGCATATAAGATTGACAGCTTGCTCCCACAGACAGGTGTCATTTGAATTTGAGGTCTCCGCTTATGCTGTTTTCTTGTTCTTGCTAGACCGTCTCAGCAGTCAGAACATTGTTTTCACCCTCACTGCAAATTACTACTACTGCATATCAATCCAAGAGGTGTGATGGCCTCAGCGGTTAAAGACGCTGAGCTTGTCAGCTGGAGAGCCGACAACCCAGGTTCGAGACCCAGCGCCATGCAATGGGGTGAGTTCCTGTCCCTTGCTCCAACTCCGGCCCACCTAGCAGTTCGAAAGCATGCAAATGCAAGTAGATTAATAGGTACCCCTTTCCGTGCACTTCAGCGTATAGTCATGCTGGCCACATCACCATGGAAATTGTCTTCGGACAGCGCTGGCTCCCTTGCCGAAGAAACGGAAATAAGCACTGTGCCTTGGACATGACTGACAGGGACATGATTGACAGGGAAACTTTTAGCTTTAGCTTTTACCTTTTATATCAATCCACTGGAACATGTGGAACTGTCTTCTACAAATCAATTCATGGGCTTGTCTAATTCAGCGCTGAGCTCACTAAGGGTCCTCAGAGCCGAAGAAGCTTCTTGGACGAGAAGCGAAACGTCTTCAAAGGAAAAAAAAACAACAGAAAGTCCAAGTTGCCTCTTGAAAAAAGCACCTTTGGGACAACCATGACCTGGAGGACGGAGAATCTCCCTAGACATTTAATGGGCGAATGGTTCATTCGAGATCAAGCCACCTCCAAATGCTGTCTTTATTAAGCAGGGCTACTTCACAACAATAGATGGTTGCTGGGAAAATACACGCAAATACCATATACAGCTGATGTCATTGTCTTGGGTAATAAAAGGACCGGGTGTTTTGTCCTTCCAATACAACCACTGGTCTCAAGACTGAAGTCTTCCCAGGCATTCTGCTTAAGATTCTTTCAACTGTGAATGCCATGGGCTTAACCTGGGGACTTGTGCATTCAAATGCAGCTCCTCTAACACCGAACAATCATGGACTACCTTTTGAATCACAAGCAGAATGACTTAAAGACCAGCTGCTAGAAAGAATCAATGGGGTGGGGGGTGGAATTACAAGCTTGTGGGGGTTTTCGGTCTGGTTGGACGCTGCGATACGTCTTCTTTAAGAAGGTATTCCTCACGAGCGTATCCACCAACCGTCCGTTTTCCTCTCGGAATTGAAATCTCTGCACAATCCTAAATAGTTATTTTTTAATCATTGGGAATTCAGGAACAGGTTGTAAAAAATATATATAGAACTGGTGTCCCATCTCTCACCAATCTAGTTTTGCATCTGATTAAGTGAAATCTGAATCAACAATGTATATATATGTATATATATATATATATATATATATATATATATATATATATATATTATTATTAAAAGGTTGGACATAGTGCAACCATCCTGGTGTCATCTCCACCATACACACTAAAATATAAAACAAATATCATATATACTCTTCAAACATTACTAATTATATATGATTATTTTACCCAATGTACTTAGTTATGTTTACATATATTACATCACATTTTGGGTTTACAAATCCTGGTTATTTCCTGTTCCAACTCCCACCTCTCAGTTCCATCCATTGGTAAAATCTATTCTATATATCATGATATTCTGTCTCTCTTTTATTTTTTAATTCTAATGTCAATTTATCCATTTCTGCGCAAACCTATCTGTTTTGATTTCAATTGATTTTGCAAAAGAGATATTTCCTGTGGACTCTTTTTTTTTCCTTCTTGTAGCCTTAACTCGGTTTACATAGCTCTCAAAACAGGAATATAAAATTTCTTCTTGTAACTGTTAATATTTTGCTAAAATCAGAACAGATGATTATTATTATTACGTTATGTTCTTTTCCATCACTTTCATGGGGATTACGTAGGAAATTCCTTCACTGGAAAATGAAATCTCGAAGCGCCCACCCTAATATCAAAGGTTAACATTGCATAATCATCATGAAGGAAACCAACTGTGAAAATGTTTATTACTTTAAGTATTATCAATTTGACATTAAAAATTCCTTTGGCACGTCTTAACTTATTTTCCTTAATTTTCAGAACTTGTCTGCCAACTACAATGTTATTTCGACACAGTACTTTGGATATATTAAAGGATCACTCAAGCCTTATTATTTTCTTATTTCATCAATCTTTTAGCACGAGGAAAGGGGGAAGAGCTCTCCAAAATCCTTATTTTGTAAACTATTCTGCCATTTAGTGTCGAGCTAGCATTTTAATACAGCTTCAATATTTAACTACTTCGTGAAATGAAGTGTGACGGTTACTGTGAAAATGTCAGTCTTTCCAGTTCATTAAATTCATTTATAGCATCGAGATCGTGTTTTATTTTTCCTCATCTTGAAGAAATGGGGTATTATTATTAACCAAGACGTAAATCTTAAAATTTAATATGCCTTTGTGTCTGTCATCCACAGAATTAGCATTCAAGATTTGATATGGATTTTTAAATTAGCGTGTTATCCTTACGTTCAGATGTCAATCACATCAAACATACAACAATTATATCCTGGAGAAGGTCTATCTAGTTGTCATTGAAAGTTGTCACCAACTTGACAGCACGCAGTCAATCAATATAATTTTGCTAATTTGAACAGTATGATTCTTCCATGGAACAGAATCTTGAAGTTGATCCATTGATACAATCTGATTCAGCATCTTCAATCTTCCTCCATTCTCTTATGCATAAGGGATGTATCCTAAGGCTCCTGATGCCCGAATGGGAATATAAGTAGTCCTTGATTTACGACAAGTCATTTAGCAAACCGTTCAAAGTTCCGATGGACATCAATGGAAGATACTTACAACCCAGAACTGTAGATCCGACGGTCACCTCTGCCCGCAGTCATAGAATTGAACTTCGGACAGTTGGCAACTGGGTAGTATTTACACCTGGTTACAAAATCCTGTAGTCATATGACCCTGTTTACAACGGTTTTGCTGCAAACTGGCGGTTTCAGCAAAACTGCCCTCATTGGTTAGCTTAACAGCCACAGCGGCGCTTAATGACAACCACGAAAACGTGGTCCATGATGACCATAAGGGTAGTTATTATTAAGACCATAAGGACCATAAGTCAAGGACTGCCTGAAGGCTCTATATGGATACAGAAGCTGAGTTTTGATTTAGATGGGATTCATACAACAGGCCACGTCATTGTTCAGCTGCTGAATATGCCAAAAACTGGTTGGGTTCACACATCACACTAAATAAAGAACATTACGGTTAGTGCAATATAGGGGTCCTATATATGTAGTATTTTTGTCAGACACCGAAAGCTAGCCAAGTAATCAAATACATCCTTGCTGTACCCAAGATTTGTTATAATAGGCAGAAACCAGCACAAACTATAAATCAGCAAGATTGATTCAAAACTATTAAAACACCTACACTTTTTTCAGTAACGGAGTCAATAATATAAGTAATATATATGAATCAGATTTGCTGTTTTCTTGCAACATATAGAAATATCCTTTTGAGCTTGGTTTTCCTAGAATTCTGTAATTTCTGGAAAAAAAAACCCTACACAGACGAGACAATTATTATTGCTTTTGTAGAGATACTGCTTTTTTTAACATTGGCTAAAGGAAATTTTAAAACCATATCCTAAAATTTCCTAGCAGGCTAGTGTAAAAAATATTCTGAATGTAAGAATGTGGCTGCTATGCTAAAAATATCATAAAGGCAGAATATCTTTGAAGATTCTCAATCATCCAGGTCATGGTTGTCCCAAAGGTGCTTTTTTTCAAGAGGCAACTGGGCTTTCTGGTTTTTCTTTGAAGACGTTTAGCTTCTCATCCAAGAAGCTTCTTCAGCTCTGCTGAAGCTCTGCTGAAGAAGCTTCTTGGATGAGAAGCTAAACGTCTTCAAAGAAAACGTCTTCAAAGTGTTCTGTTTGAAGTCCTTGCCAAAACACAGCCTGAATCGAAACAACTCCATGTAATGTGGTGAAGACACTGAACTGACACTTCCTTACAATTTCGGAGAGTCCATCCTTTCAAGAGTTCAGTAAGCATCAAAGACAACCCCCCAAAAATGATGTGGTACACCGAGAAACCAACATTTAAATACCATGATGTGTCTATATGTAACAAAGATCAGAAAATCGCATATAAGGCATGGCATTCCCTGTGAGACATGATGGAAATAACATAGATAGCTAAGAAAAAAAACAGTTGGATCGCCAAACCGGTCAACCAGACTTTTTCACTCAAGGAATAAATAACCAGGCTCAAATTGTCCCATTTCAAAACTGTGGTCATCAATTGAGAAACTGTGACCATCCTAGACCAAGCCAAGTCCCAAAAAATACTAGGGAATTTCTAGAAGCCTGGCACTCTGACAAATTAGCCATCAACAGGCACTATAAATAATATTTAAAGGTAAAAGTAAAGGTTCCCCTCACACATATGTGCTAGTCATTCCTGACTCTAGAAGGCGTTGCTCATCTCCGTTTCAAAGCCGAAGAGCCAGCGCTGTCCGAAGACGTCTCCGTGTTCATGTGGCTGGCATGACTCAACACCAAAGGTGCACGGAACGCTGTTACTTTCCCACCAAAGGTGGTCCCTATTTTTCTACTTGCATTTTTACATGCTTTCGAACTGCTAGGTTCGCAGAAGCTGGGACAAGTAACAGGAGCTTACCCCGTTACGCAGCACTAGGGTTTCGAACCGCTGAACTGCCGACCTTTCAATCGACAAGTTCGGCATTTTAGCCACTGAGCCACTGTATCCCTTAAACAGTATCAACATACTATGAAAAAGAGACAATGAACAGGCCAAAAAGGGAATAAAAAGACCAATATACTTCCCCATCAGCAATCAGTACCCAGATGAACATAGATTAACTCCAAGTTTAGCATCAGTTCAACAATCAAGAAGTAAACAATATCCCAATCTAGGAACTGCCAAACAAGCCAACAGTAAGCAGCCCAACCAAAGAACCTCTAAGACTACTCCCACTAATAGGGCGAGCCACTAGAACAGGGGTGTCAAACTCAAGGCCGAGGGAGGGAGGGAGAGAAGGAAGGAAGGAAGGAAGGAAGGAAGGAAGGAAGGAAGGAAGGAAGGAAATAATTAGAGTGAGGGACAGTCTCAGGGAAGTCCTGCCTTAGCACTTGGCCACCACAGGTGCCCCCGACACGTCCCATGTCATGCCCACCATGGCCATGTCCCCACCCCAGCCCTCCAAGGTCAAATGATGTGGCCCTCAATGAAATAGAATTTGACACCCTGCACTAGAATTTATACTGAGAGCAAACCCCACTCCTTACTAGCACTGATGATGTTACCTACTTTGGATAATGAAACGTCTGCAAGAAAACCACCAAGCTCAAAGAGCACCAAGGACCTAACAGTCCTTCTTCCTCCTCCTCCTCCTTTTTCCTCCTTCCCCCTCCGCTTTGCAAACCCCACTCCCTTCTAGCACTGATGATGTTACCTAGCTGGGTCAAGAAACATCAGCAAGAAAGCAACCAAGCACAGAGAAAACCAAGGATCCCCTCATTTCAATCCGCAGCTACAAGTATCCTCCCTTATTGGTGTCCAATAAGGATTATGCAAAGACCCAACGTTCTGGAGAAGGTTGTGATGCCAAGAAAGTTGGAAGGAAAAGAGAAAATGATCAACAGCAATAATAAATGGACTTAGTTACAGCCGTGATGAAGAAGGCACCATTGGAAGGTCTGAAAGAGCCTATTAGGGACCGATTGCCATGGAGAAAACCGAAGTGGTTGCCAAGAGTCAAAACCTACTTGATCAATCAATCAGTCAAACCAATCAATCCATCAAAATGGCTTACGACAATCAACGGCAAAATAGATCCTACCCTCAGGTTTATAATCTAGGAGTTATTTCACTGATTAAATTTATCTCAGACAACTTATGTTTCTACTTTCTTGGTGTGTTTGGTGCTTCAAATGACTTCTATTTTATATATATATATATATATATATATATATTTTATAGATAGATAGATAGATAGATAGATAGATAGATAGATAGATAGATAGATATAGATAGATATTTCACTGATAAAGAAATAAAGGGAGATTGGAACTGAAAGGTGAAAAGGATGGAGTATGCTCCCTCCCACATGTGGAAGGGAGCATACTGCATCCCTTTCGCCTTTCAGCTCCAATCCAGAAGCCCTCAAGCAGTCGCATTGACGACAAATAGATCTATACTACTCTCCCTTTATTTCTTTATCAGTGAAATATAATTTTTGTGTGTGTGTGTGTGTGTGTGTATTCTATTTCCTCCTTGAAGCCTAACAGAAAAAGCACTCTTTCTATAAAACTTTTCTATGCTGTAAAGCTTAACCTCTTAAACTCTACTCATCATTGAACTAGCCAGTTTCATTTTCAAACTGCTTACGTTTCCTAGCTTGCTTTTACTTGAGTTACCCTTTAAAAGTTGAGATAAGCAAATAACATAACGATGCCCTAGAGACATAAGTGTTCCAAATTTTTTAAAAAAATCCAACCAAGTTTTCAAAAACTTGCACCCAAAAAAATTCAAATGATCTGGCATTTGAATTGACCAAAAACAAACAAACAAACAAACAACTGAATGAGGAGGGGAAATGTTTTGGATAGGCCCTCCCTTCCTGATGTAAGAACCCTACTAGGGGTTGTAGATAGGCCCTGCTTCCTCATTTCTTGATTTAAGAACCCTACAAGTGGCTGTTTAATAAATCAGATGTAGGGGAGAACTGCATCTGTTTACTTTAAACCATAATTTGCAACCACTGCACACTGTACGCAAACAGATTTTACTCCAGCTAACAAAAATTGCAGTTTTGCTATTGAGACTCGGACTGTTTTACAAACATAACAACTCAAGTCTGAAATGTACCCATTGAAGAACCATAGGACGGCATCCTACACACACACACACACACACACAAATGATTTGAGTTTCAGCTGCAGAACTAGAACGAACATCTTATTACATGCAACAGTGCCAAAGAAAAATCGACGTTTTTATGTTGGAGTAAGAAACTGTAACCGCAAAGGATTTTCGAAGAAACCACCTCTGGAAATGACAAGCTTCTTCGTGTTGCGCCATGCGAGCTTGTTGAAATGTGTAAAAAAAAAAAACCCTTTTAAAAGACACACTGTCCTGTGAAAATACTTGAAGTCCCTTAAAAGGCGAGGAACATGCCTGCAGTGAAAATGTTATTTTGAGACGAACTAAATTAAACAAAACACCCTTGCAGTCCTCGGAGCGTGTTTTGATAAAGTAATTGAAAACGAAGGGGTTTTTTTTATTTTAAGTTCTGCGATTGCGACACAATAAAGTGATTTTTTTTTTCAAAAGAGCTTAGTCATACCGTAACTAGTTTTTCAAAATAAGCAGAAAGTCAACTCCCTCGAGGGGCTGTTTTACCGTTCCTTTGCTCTCTTATTTTTGGCCGCGGGATTGAAATGGCAGAGACAGAAGACAAACGAGCACAAGGTAACAGCAGATATAAGTAATCTGAGCCTCCGCTGTGCCTAATTCATCCTCACTCCAACGTCTAAACCACTTTTTACGTATACGAGATGGCTTAGTTGAGAATTCAGCAGAAGGTCTTCTTCCATAAACATTTATTATTCACCGATTACTTTATCCAACCCTCGGTTTACATTTCCCAGCTGATATACTTCATAAACCCTCCCTGTATTCAGTTTTCCATTTATAAGTAATGGGGTGTTTAAGAGGTCCAGAGCAGGAACAAAAGAAATTTAAATCCCCATTGATGTGAAGAGTCACAGGGTGACTCAACCACCTCCCTTCAGCCTAACTAATTTCCTCTATTGCAGGGGTCTCCAAACTTGGCAACTTTTAAGACTTGTGGACTTCAACTCCCAGAATTCCTCAGCCAGCAAAGCAAAGCCAGGCTGAGGAAATTCTGAGAGTTGATAGGAGGTCTGATGATCGAAATCATCAGACCTCTTATCAAGAGGGATCCTTTTTAACAGAAGCTATTTCCCTGTGTCGAGGGGAAAGCTAGGGAAGTGACATTGTACATAAGTGCTTTATAAGTTTCACATTTTTAATGTCACTGCATTCTATGGGTTTATTTGTTGGAAACTTTTTGTCCTGTTTTTAATTACTTTATAAGCAACTCAAGGTAGTAAACATTCATAATACTCCTTTCTCCTCTTATTTTTTTTTCCCACAACCCCCCCTATGAGGTGGGTTAGGTTGAAGAATCATGGCTGACCCAAAATCCTCCAGCTGACTTTCATGCCTAAAATGAGACTAGAAGTCATCGTCTCCTGGTGATTGGCCCAAATTGTGCGGGTTAGAGGGGGGCAGATAATTCCGACTCGGCTTCAGCCTCCTGGTGCTGGGCTTTGGGCGAAGGCTGGAGAGAAGTGCCGCTGGTGGCGAAGAGCTGAAGGACCTTGTTCCAGTGGGACTATATCATGGCCTGGAACTGGCTGACCATCTCAGCCCGCTGAGCCTCCAGGCGCTGGTACCTGGCCTTGCACTCCTGCAGGTCTTCTCTCTGCTTGGAAAGCCCATGCTCGTAGTCCTCAGTGAGGTGTTTCTGCTGAGCCTCCTTCTTGGCCAAATCCAATGTGAACTGAGCTGTTTTGCCAACTCTTTCACATGGTGGCTGCTTAGCTCCAACAACTGCTTCCTGTTGGGGCTTTAAGGAGCCTGGGCGGGCGGGCAGGCGAGGAGTTGGCCACTCCCACCAAGTCACATGACCATCTAACCACACCCACCCAGCTGGTCATTAGGCAGATCATATTAGTGGTCTGCGGGATTTAAAATTATGAATTTAGTGGTCCCTGAGGTCCGAAAGGTTGGTGACCCCCGTTTAGAATGAGATGTTAACCCAGCTGAAAAGTCATTAGGATACGACATATGCTTCACATGCAGGAATGCTGATTTAAGTCATGTCTCCTTTGAGCTGAGTTTGAATCTTGGCAACTCTACGGACATAACCCTGCAGTCTTGTTGGTCACCACATGGGAACCAATTGTTACAGTCTTCCTTCAAGACGTTTTTTGACTTTCCAGTCTAATCTACCGTTCTGATATTTATTTGCTTGTCTGTTCAAGCACATTTCATACCTGCCTCTCCCTAGCTTTTTTCAGATCAGCCAAGGTTAGTGCTGCTCCCTGTTTCTGCTCAAAGTGTGGGGAAATGAGTGCCAATGAACTCTGGAAACACGAACAGGTTCGAATTTTTTCATTTATTAAAATATAAAATACAGAAATACGAAGAAAAATGAAGAGAGTGGGAAAATAGGGGAGGGAAAGGGGAGACAGAAAAAAATGTAGGAGAAAGGGGGAAAGAAAAAAAAGCATCAACTTCCAGCTCCTTTTGGCACAGTAGATTAAGGTAGTAACATAAAACCTTGACTTTTTATTTGTACATAATATACTGTAGACTGCATAGCCATATCTGTAACAACAAACCTATCTAATCAGCAAAATCAAAGTTTCATTTTTTTTCCGCCTCTAGCACAGAGTTCAAAAAAGGTTCCCAAGTAGGAACAGAATTAATTGTATTCTTTTCTTTAATCAAAGCAGGTAATTTAGCCATCTCTGCTAACCCCACCAACTGGCAGCAGTTGTTTGTTCATTTCAAGGAAACTCTGAAACATTGTCAAAAACTTTCTCATTGCCCCACAATTGGGCAGAAGGTAGATCTTCACTTACCGACAGATTTAATTCTGACCCGTAATCAGAAATCTGTCGATCTTTTCCTTTTCCTAAATTATATTGCTGAACAGAATGGAAAGGAAGTTTGAGATAACAATGGGTGGGGTTTTTTTTTTTTAATATGTCTTTAAAACATATTTCTGAGCTCAGAATTTGTTTAATCCTAACTGCATACATCTCACATTGAGATCTATTTCACTGTGGATTTCATCATGCTAATAATAAAACCCAAGTGAGATTTTGTAAGTCCGTCCTTGAAGTAGGCTATATCTCTACCCAATGTAAGGAAAATCAAATATTTTAGCAAGATGACAAAGGATAAATATGGATTGATATACAATCCAGAGGATATTTGAATAGTTCATCATAACTTCCTACAAACACTTCTGAGTGCTCCTCAAACTTTACGAAAAGGATAACAGCGTGAAGGCATGAAACATGCGGGAAAACTACCAGTAAATTGTTATTGCAGTAAAGAAAAAGCAAAAACTATTTAAGTTTTTCTTAGAGCACTGGGGATTGATAGAAGCTTGGAAAACTGACTTAAAAGCCTCCAGAGAGTTTGCTCATTTTGCGAGGTTGCTGTAAAAATAACAAAAACCTTGCATGAATTCAGTGCTCCAAGCAAATATTTTGTCTGCCGTTGTTTGATCCTTTTATGCAAACGGGAAGCTCCTGGCTATAACTGACATGTTCAACCAATTTAATCTGTTAATTGGTTAAGCCCCAGGCTTTATCATCAAAAAGTATTCCCAGCATATATAACAGATTGTCCATGATATCAAAGTCATAAAAACACAGAAGCATAGGGCTGAAAGGGATCTCGGAGGTCTTACAGTCCAACCCCATGCTCAAGGCAAGGGAAGGCCTTATGTCAAGTGGCTATCCAGTCTCTTCTTGAAAATATCCAATGATGTTATTGGGTATAGCCAAGGGTTTTACATTGGGTGAAACAAAGTTGATATTGTACATGGTGACAGCAGTGAGATTATTGAAAGGTCAATATTGGAAAAATGATACTACGCCCACTATTGAAGAATGGACTGTTAAGATGGCCAGTTTTGCAGAGATGGTGAAGATTTCAGCATATTTAAAAGACCGAACTCAAGAGTCTTATGTATGGGAGTGGAAAAAGTGGATAGATTATGTGCAGAATAAATATCAAACTAGGAAATATCAGATAGCTTTTAGCTGAATGAATGTATTATGTAGGGATAGATTAATTGAGTTTTATGAAGGTATAAATAGCACACAGGGGGTGGAGGGGTTTAAGTTTCATAAAATGTATTTTTGATTTGGATTTTATTATGTGGAAGTCCTGGGGGGAAAAGGGGAGGGTTAGGGAGGGTTTGGGGGGCTTGGGGGGGGGAAATTGGGGAGAAAATGTATTTGTAAACTTTTCAAATAAAAAAATAATAATAATAAAAAACAAAAAAAAAGAAAAAAAGAAAAAAGAAAAAAAAAAGAAAATATCCAGTGATGGAGCACTCAGAACTTCTGGAGGCAACTGATTAATTTTTCTCACTGTCACAATTTTCTCTTTTCTTTTAGGTTCTTGTTTCTCTTTAACAAGCTTCCACCCGTTATTTCTTCTTCAACCTTCTGGTATTTTGGAAAATAAGTCGACCCTCTCTTCTGTGACAGTGTCTCAAGTAGTGGAAAACAACTATTACATCCTCCCACAATCCTTGTCTTTATTAGGCCAGATATACCTAATACCTTGTTTAACAGAAGCAGCTCAATGAAAATGTTCTGACATTAGATTTTAATAAAAAGGGGGGGGGAACTACAACCCTATGACAGAATTGTACAAACTGCAGTTAACAGTCAATCGTGTGGTTGACTGCTGAATAAAGCCAGCATGATGTAGTGCTTAAGGGACCAAAACTGAGAATTCAGATTTCAAACTTACTTTCAGCTATGGAAGGGAAATGTTAATAATCCATTTTACAGATTATATTGAGTGAGGCCTGCAATAGGCATTAAAAGGAGGGTAACAAGTTTCCACTGTAGCACCCAACTTATTGAAGGACTACAAAAACAGGTCGATTATATTTCCTTGATAAACTGCTAGAGATTTAAGAACAAGTGTGGGAGTAAATAATGGGAGAATGTAAACAGTTGGATCCCCAACGGTTAAGCACACCTGTTGATCAATTTTTCTGGCTAAGGATAACTTATTAGAAAGGGGGTGTGTAGCTCAAGGAAAATATGTGGCCATTGAGTTCATTAGCAAGGAAGTTAATTAAGAGGCTCATTAATTAAAAAAAGCGATTAAAGAGAACCAGGTGTTTTCATGATGCCTTTCTATACATCCTCAAAACCATTTTGGTCCCTGCATCTCCAAATGGCTACACCAGAGCCAGAAAAACATAGAGGTTCAAGGATGGATGGATAGATGGATGGATGGATGGATGGATGGATGGATGGATGGATGGATGGATGGTATCAGCGGTCCAAGTAATGCACCCATTGAAAGCAGAACTCCGAGGCAGGTAGATTCCTCAAAGTACAATTTTATTCAATACATCGTATTGGCACAACTGGTGAAAACCGACTCTGAAAGTTCCCGTGGTTTTCGCCTAATTAAAAGAGAAAGTTTTCCCCCTTTCCACAAGTCATCAGTCACATGGTCCAACCGAGGTGCTGGCCGGTTGCTTGGTTACTTCGCTCCTCCTCTCCCAGCCCCCTGTTGGAATGGCCTTGGTTCCCACAGGAAAACTTATTTTATTTTGGCTGCAAAGCTCCAGCTACCGTGTTTCCCCAAAAATAAGACCCTGTCTTATATTTTTTTGAATCTCAGAATAAGCACTTGGCCTTATTTTCGGGGAGGTCTTATTATTTTGGGGCGCATGGAGCAAGACTGGGCTCCTCTTGCCGTCTTACCTGATTTCCAGCTCTGTCTCTCTAACCCTAAACAGAGGAAATGGTGGGGACCGGAGGCACATGCGGTTAAATATTTTCGGGGAGGGCTTATTTTAGCGCATGCACTCAAAAGCCCAATTGGGCTTATTATCAGGGGAAACAGGGTAACTATTTCCCCCCGCCTCCTATCTAGTGGCAACCCTGAAGCCTCAGAGAGGGCCCCAGCCAGGTTCGCTTCACGGTTGACAGATAAGATGGATAGATGGATGGATGGATGGATGGATGGACGGATGGACGGATGGACGGATGGAAGGATGGAAGGATGGATGACAGATGGATCTAGATAGACAGGCAGGCAGGCAGGCAGACAATGACCCAAACCAGTGGGTCTCCTTTGCTGATCCAACTCAGTACCCACATTTATTTTTTATTACAAACTCTTCTAGCTACAAAGAAAAATAGAAAACCCACACAGGACATGAACACCTAAACATTTAAGCAGAGCATAGGCGAGAAAAAAAAAAAACCTTTAAAATATTCAGATCTCAGGGGAAAAAAAGCTTCAAAACATCGAGTACCCGAAGGAGAAGAGTAATTTCTACATGAGGAGTAGGCACTAACTCAAATTTCGAATCTAATGGTTTCAGTTTCTAGGAAACCTGTGGGCTATTCTCTTTTGAACAGATGAATAACTAAGCTTTCGTGCTGGTAAAAAGCTCCATAATTCTTTACAAACAGCTCCCGTAAAGATTATGGGACAACTCCCTTGCCAGGGTGCAAAACAGAAAAAGCTTTGCTGTGAAAATACAGGTAGTCCTTGACTTACAGCCGTTCACTTAATGGCCATTCAGAGCACTGGAAAAAAGGGACTTACAACCAATATCCTCGCACTTATGACCGATGCACCGTTCCCCAGGGTCGCATAATCAAAATTCGGTCGTGGCAACCCAGCAGGCGTTTACTAGCGTTGCAGTATCACGGGGTCATGTGATCGCCATTTGTATCCTTCCCAGCCAGCTTCCCGCAGGCAAAGTCATTGGGGAAAAGCCGGATTCACTTAATGACTGAGTGACTCACTCAACAACTTTGCTTAACAACCGGGGGAGGAAAGGTTGCAAAATGGAGCACTTGAACAATGCTTAGCTCTCGATCGGAATAGAGATGGAAGGGACCTTGGAGGTCTTCCAGTCCAACCCTTGGCTCAAGCAGGAGACCCTACTGTCCAGGGTTCCAAGTAATACATCCATCGCAAGGATTCCTCAAAGAATAGCTTTATTGGAAATGTCATATTGGCACATATCTGGTGCCAATTAAATTAAATTTCACCTAATTAAAAGTGAAAGTCCCCCCCCAATCCCAAACAATCAGTCACATGGCCCAATCAAGGCAGCCTGCGCTGGTCTGGTGACATCACTCTTCCTTCCTCCGGCCAGATGTGAGAATGTCCTTGGTTCCCAAGAGAAAGTATCTTGTTTTGACTACACAGCCCCAGCTATCTCTAATCTCCCTTCCTTATCCCTCAACTCTAGTGTGACAGCACCGAAGATTTGCTTCAGCCAGGCCAGTTTCAGGGTTGACCATTTCAGACAAGTAGCTGTCCACTCTTTTCTTTAAAGAGCCTGGATAGCTCTGCAGACTAAAAGCACTGTAATTTAACACCAGCTGTCTGCAATTAAAGTAAGTTCAAATCTTGCCAGGCTCAAGGTTGACTCAGCCTTCCATCCTTTCTAAGGTAGGTAAATTGAGGACCCAGTTTGTGGGAGCAATAAGCTGACTTTGTATAAAATATACAAAAGTATGAAGGCTATTGCTTAACGCACTGTAAGCCTCCCTGAGTCTTCGGAGAAGGGCGGCATATAAATCAAATTTAAAAAAAAAAATAAAAGAAGAAGAAAACCCCAGTGATGAAGCACCTATAACCACTGAAGGCAAGCCCCTTCCACTGGTTAATTGTTCTCACTGTTAAGAAGTGTCTCCCTAATTTTAGATTGCTTCTCTCCTTGATTCGTTTCCATCCACTGTCCCGAAGGTGCTTTTTCAAGAGGCAACTGGACTTCCTCTGTTTTTCCATGAAGACGTTTCGCTCCTCATCCAAGAAGCTTCTTCAGGTTCTTCAGTTCAGTGAAACATCTTCAAGGAAAAGCCCAATTGCCTCTTGAAAAAGCACCTTTGGGAGAACCACGATCTGGATGACTGAGAATCTCCATAGACATGTCCATCCACTGCTTCTCGTCCTGCCTTCTGGTGCTTTGGAAAGTAAGCTGACCCCCTCTTTTTTTGTGGCAGCCCCTCAAATACTGCCATAATGGATATTAGCAATGAATATTCTGGCCCCAACTTGTGATAGTTGAGGACTACCTACATGTTGTTTCTAAGTTCTTTACTCCAATATGGGCCACTGTCAGGGTTCCAAGTAACACCCCCAACGAAAGAAGACTCCGAGGCTTGAGTTTCCTCAAAGTTCCATTTTATTAGAGATGTCATATTGGCACATTTGGGAAAACCCGAATCTGAAATCTTCCAGCTTTTCCCCACCCAAAGGAAAGTTCAAGTCCCTGCCTAACCCCCACATGTCCATCACATGGTCCAATCCAAGCACCGTCCCAATTGGAGATGCCTCCCAGTTCCAGCCGTCCAGGTGCAGGTCAAGATGTCCTTGACTCTCTGAGAAAGGAATGTTATTTTGACTATATATCTCCCATACTCCATACAATCCCCCCTCCCAGTTTCCCACAGCATTAAATGTGGCAGGCCTGACGATCCAACGAAAAAAGATGGCTTCCAGGCCTGACAGCCACACTGATGATGAGGTAGGAGATTTTAGTGCATGTTGCAGGAGGAGAAAACACTCACACAACAGGGCTTGTGAAGCGAGGCGGCCTAACTAACATATTTCTTAGGACTTTCCTGCCCACTGAATATTTTTTTCAAAAGACATGCAACGGATTCAATCGCTTAGAAAGAAGGAAAAGGGGTTGTTTGTTTTAAAAACTACTAGACTAAAGCCAATGCCCGAAATTAGTTCTCCATCAGCCAAAACCATAAAAGGACTCAAAGATAGCAGCAGACTGTAGAACAGCTGGCCCCTTTCAAAGTAGAGCTTCATTCTATTTATTTATTTATTTATTTATTTATTTATTTATTTATTTATTTATTCCCAATGTGGGTTTTTCCCTTCACATAAAACAGAAGTTTTGTTAGAAGTCAGCAAAGCCAAAATGACCCTTACTCCAGCCGATTCGATCCTCCTGTAAATCAGAACTGAGCTTAAACGGCAGGGAAGTATTAGGATCTGTTTGCACCGTTAGCCAAGGGAGGGTTTAAGTTCATTGTAAACAGACACCTATAAACCCACAATCACACACAGTTTGGACTGGTGAGTTAGAATTACTTCTGGCTCCTGAGATGGAATTATTTCATTTCTAAGACACTATCCAATTAAAAGACGCTTGCTCCTGGGGAGGAAAGCTATGGCAAAGTTAGACAGCATACTAAAAAGCAGAGACATCACCCTGCCAACAGAAGTGTGTATAGTCAAGGCCATAGTTTTCCCAGTTGCAATGGATGGCTGTGAAAGTTGGACCATAAGGAAGGCTGAGTGCCAAAGAATTGAGGCCTTTGAATTCTGGTGCTGGAGAAGACTCCTGCGAGTCCCTTGGACTGCAAAGCGATCCAACCCGTCAGTCCTAGAGGAGATCAACCCTGACTGCTCTTCAGAAGGCCAGATCCTGAAGAGGAAACTCAAATACTTTGGCCACCTAAGGAGAAGGAAGGACTCACTGGAGAAGAGCCTAATGCTGGGAACGACTGAGGGCAAAAGAAGAATGGAACAAAATTCACTTAACAAATGTCTCACTTAACGACATAAATTTTATGTCCCCAGCTTGAAAATTCCAGAAATGCTGGGTTTTATGCTGATTTAACAAGGCCAACTCTCTGTAGGCAGGATGCTTTTCCAACTCAAATATATTAGACATCCGTAGTTACCAACCTCTAGTTGCCAAGTATACATCACTTTGCTATAATCCCATATGGCTTGTTTACATTATACTTCTGGCAATTTCTCCAGGGGATTTTAAATTTAATCTAATATAATTGTTACCTCTTATCATATTAAAACTTGTAGGTGTCCTTTTCAGTTAACAGTTGATTTTACTGGGATAAGCTCAAAGAGCAGGAAGGAACGCTGAGCACCACTCAAATTCCATTACATCCTTTTTTAAGCACAGAAAAAAAAAGTGGGAGGGGGGACGTGACCCTCCTCATTTCTAATTCTATGGAAAAAAAATTCTACATCATTTTGACTGCGGATAACCTCTTACAAAATGCTCTTTAAGTTGCATTCTCCAGTCCCAATGTGACCGTTCGTTGCGGACCTGTACGGCCTTAAACCGTAATTCCTAGATTCAAATTTTACATTCAATCGTAAAATTCCATTTGGTTCGGGCCTCCCGAATACATCCGTCAAGGAAATGTGGAGTTGTTCCGCCCCAGCTACAGACCCCAAAGAACGCAGCACACACAAAGTCCGTTCAAACCTTGGTTTACTAAATAAACCAGTCTTTTACAACAACGGCTGTTAATTAACTGCATTAATAGCAGCCAAGAATTCAAAGAATAATAACTGAAAGCTTACTATGGTTGGCAGAATGCCCAGAAGCAATTTGCAGGAAGCTGATAAGATAAGCAAGACAGGACACGAAGGTATGTGAACGAAGTTGTTCCCTGCAAATTGCTTCAGTCGATGTTCCTCCTTAAATAGGCTAAGGGAGTGGCCAATTAGCCTCGAGGAGACCTCCTCCTGAAGAGCCAATCCTGCCTTTTGGCAGCTCTGCGTGCCCGTGCATCAAGAAGAGGCTCCTCTTCGTCCTCTTCACTTAAAGGAGCTTTTGGAGGTTCTGAAGGCCCTGGCTGAATCCCCGCCTCTGGCACCACATCTTCTCCAGCCTCCTCATTGTCCGACTCGAGTGCCAGCTGCACAGGCTGCTGGCACAGCACACCAGCCTCCTCGCTGTCTGAATCAGCTACTAGCTGCACAGGCCGCGTACGAGCCGCAACAGGAGTATAATCCATTGTTTGTAGCATTGGTGCATATTCCGAGGACCCCAAAATGTATCCACCTCTCAAAAATCCTTCAGTGTGATTCCATAACTCCTCCAAAGATAGCAGGGTGCATAAAAATCAATGATTTATCCACAAGATTGACCCAACCAAGCTTCTATCTTGTGTCTGTCTTGGGGTGACTAAATCTACCAAGTCCTTCCATTACAGATAGTCCTCGACGTACAATAGTTCACTTAGCAACCATTCAAAGTTGCAATGGCACTGGAAAAAAAGTGACTTATGACCATTGCAGCATCCCCATGGTCACGTGATCAATTTCAGATGCTTGGCAACGGGTTCATATTTATGACGGTTGCAGTGTCCCGGAATCACCTGATCATCTTTTGTGACCTTCTGACGAACAAAATCAATGGGGAAGCCCAATTCATTTAACAACCATGTCACTAACTTAACAGCTGCAGTGATTCACTTAACAACCGTGGCAAGAAAGGTCATAAGAAAGGTCATATGCTTAGCAACATAAATTCTAGTGCTCAATTGTGGTCGTACGTCGAGAACTATCTGCATATCTAGGATATTATCTTTTGAAAGGGATAATTGTAAATGTAATTAAATAATCTTCTTCCGGGACCAATTAGGAACAACTAAACACAGTTTGATTGAAGGTTAACGATGATATAAATAATAGCTGCTATAAGGACATCATGATCCCGTAACCTCTGCCCTTTGACCTCCTTACACCCACTTTTTCCATTCGGCAGGCCTTCCATATTATCAAACAGTTCAATCTAAAACCAAGAAGTTTACTTATAGGAAAGGTAAAGGTAAAGGTTCTCCTCGCACATATGTCCTAGTCGTTCCCGACTCTAGGGGGTGGTGCTCATCTCTGTTTCAAAGCCAAAGAGCCAGCGCTGTCCAAAGACATCTCCGTGGTCATGTGGCCAGCATGACTCAACGCCAAAGGCGCACAGAATGCTGTTCCCTTCCCACCAAAGGTGTTCCCTATTTTTCTACTTGCATTTTTTTATGTGCTTTCAAACTGCTAGGTTGACAGAAGTTGGGACAAGTCACAGGAGCTCACCCCGTTACACGGAGCTAGGGATTCGAACCCCTGAACTGCCGATCTTTCGATCGACAAGCTCAGCGTCTTAGCCACTGAGCCACCGCGTCCCTACTTATAGGAAAAGTTGAATATAAACCATTTTGGATAACCCCGTGGCTGTGAAATTTCCATGCCACAAAAATTCGAATCTATCGAACCCAAAATGCAAGGAGAAAGGATTGAAAAACATTGTCGTGTCCCGTCCCCCCCCACACACAAATCCATGTCTAGAAAATATTTCCCACTTCTTTTGATTACTTCAAGTTATGGATTCAGGAAGAGCTGAACCAGATAAGATGGTATGAAACGAGATCTTATCCAACGCAAAAATTGCTGGATTTCTTAAAGGAGATCAGAAGGCAGCCAAGAAAAAGTGGGGAGGGATTGAAGTTCCTTTTCCTACTTAGTCCTAAAGCTGTGAGTAAGGGACAACTACACCGCCAACCTTTACTCTCCAAGATCTGCAAGGACTCGTTGGCCATCTGCTCCTTTTATCTCAGCCATCTATTTACCCAACTCCAGTGTTTGTGCAATGAATGTTTTAAGTGATGCAGCTGCAAAACTCATTTGCTATGCCTTCTTTTGTGAACCATCATCAACTATATTACTTTTTCCCCCTTCTCTGAAACAGGTCTATTGACAGATGAAACATGCCCTAGCATACAATTTAGCTCATGTCGGAGGCAATCTTTTGCGTAGCGATACAGCTGCACGCACAGTCATAAAAACTGAAGCACGCCCCAAAAGGAACAATCACATAGTTAAAAAAAAAACCCTGCTTGCCGACTGAATGTCTTTCCTCCAGCTTCCTTCGCTTATTGGTAGTCCTCCATTTACGACCACAAAGGGGCACCAGAATTCCTGCTGCTAAGCAAGGCAGTCGCTAAGGGAGTTCTGCCCGCTTTGGCAACCTTTTTGCCACGGTTAAACCAATCGCTGCGGTTGTTAAGCGAGTCGTGCGGCCGTTAAGCAAATCCGGCTTCTCCCATTGACTTAGCTTGTCAGAAGTTGGGAAGGTTGAACATGGAGATCACATGATCTCAGGATACTGCAAAACCATGATAATACATACATCCTGGGTGCCAAATGTCTGGGTTTTGATCACGCGACTGGAAGGGATATTGCAACGGTTGTTAAGTGAAAGGACTGGTTATAATCCTTTCAGTAACTTTGAACGGTCACTAAACGATTGCAAGCCAAGGGCTCCCTGGAAACTCTGATCTATCCACTACGATAGATTCATACTATGGACTATAGTAGTGATGGCTAACCTTTTTGCCGTCGCATGTCAAAAGTGGGGGGGAGCGGTCACGCACGTGCGTGCCCACACTCACAATTCAATGCTCCCTCTCCCGCTCCCTCGAGCATGCGTGCGTAACCCCCAGTGTTTCCCCCACTTTTGGCATGCGATGGCCCAGTTTTTTTGCCCTCCCCAGGCTCCAGAGCCTTTCTAGGAGCCTGGGGAGGGCAAAAACAGCCTTCCCCCCACCCCCACCCCCCGGAGGCCCTCCTGAGGGCGGAAACAGCCTGTTTCCCAACTTCCGGTGCAGGCCGGAGATGAGCTAGGGCAACATTTGCATGCCACCGATATGGCTCCAGGTGCCACCTGTGGCACACGTGCCATAGGTTCACCATCATGGGACTATAGTGTCATAAAGCAGGGAGAAGCTCAAAAACAGTAACTGTGACAGGGACCTGGAGTCCTAGTCCTAGTCACTTAAACATGAGCCAGCCATGTGCAGCAGCAGCCAAAAAAGCTAATACAATCCTTGCTTGTATAAACAGAGGCATAGAATCAAAATCACGTGAAGCATTAGCACCCCTTTATAAAGCCTTAGTAAGGCCACACCTGGAAATACTGCATCCAATTTTGGTCACCACGTTACAAAAAAAAGACTTTGGAAAAATGTGCAGAGAAGAGCAACTAAGGGGATTAATGACCTGGAGACTAAAACCTATGAAGAACGGTTGCAGGATTTGTGTATGTCTAGTCTAGAGAAAAGAAGGGCTGGTGGGGTGGGGGGCATGTCAGCAGTATTCCAGTATTGGAGGGGCTGTCACAAAGAAGAGGGGGTCAAGTTATTTATCCAAAGCACCAGAGGGCAGGACAAGAAAGAATAGATGGAAACTAACCAAGGAGAGAAGCAACCAGGAATTAAGGAGAAACTTCCTAACAGTGAGGACAATTAACCAGTGGAACAGCTTGCCACCAGAAGTTGTAGGTTCACTGGAGGCTTTTAAGAAGAGACTGGGCAGACACCTGTCTGAAATGGTATAGGTCTCCTGCTTGAGCAAGGAGCTGGACTAGAAGATTTCCAAGGTCCCTTCCAGATCTATTCTGATTCACATCTTTTTTGCGTAGTAGATGATCAACCTGAGCCCAAGAGTGGGGTCAAATGTATCATCAGTTTGGAGTCTCTACACACACAGAGAGACACACACACACACACACACACACACATACACACACACACACACTGTAAGAGACCCAACTCCAACCCTGTGAAATCAGTTGATTCTTATCTAGTGCCAATTCATCTTAACCATTAGTAGATCAGAGGCATAGGTCACATGAAATAAACTTGTTAAGTACTTTTGAACTCTATCCTGGCTCCTGACTGTTTTGCAATGGAAGTTATTATTTTGTATAAAAAAAGATGGGTGTCATTTTGTCCTGTTTTACACATCGCACTCAAGTCAGAATGGGGATGGCTTCTACAGCACCTTTGTGACTTGGGTTGCCTTAATATGAAATCCAGCCGCAATGTTTTTGCAAACCTTGGATTTAGCATTATCCCTCAATCATGCCATGATACATTTTGCTCAAAATCATGGCTTGGGTGCAACTGGATAAAAGAGGCAATTATAGAACCTCTGGCCATTCACTCCACATACAAAACCCACTGAATTCATGAGATTCTGAATTGACTAAATGCTGTGTTCTATGAGCAATAATTAGTCATGTTACACCAATTATATGTTATGCATTACAGATCATCGTGTTATAAGAGAACATCGGGTGTACCAATCCATGCTGGCCAATGTATACACCACGTAACATACACTCATATAGCATTAGGCACTGATTCAAGAAAACACTCACAAATTCACACTGCCTACCTATTATTGCTAAGTATTGCTGAGTTTGAGTTTACAGTCGGCATGTAAAGATTAGATAGACAGATGATGATGATACATAGATAGCTAGATAGATGGATGGATGGATGGATGGATGGATGGATGGATGGATGGATGGATGGATAAATAGATGGATGGATAGATAGATAGATAGATAGATAGATGGATGATGGATGGATGGATGGATGGATGGATGGATGAATAGATAGATAGATAGATAGATAGATAGATAGATAGATGATAGATAGATAGATAGATAGATAGATAGATGGATGAATAGATAGATAGATAGATAGATGATAGATAGATAGATAGATAGATAGATAGATGGATAGATGAATAGATAGCTGGATGGATGGATGGATGGATGGATGAATAGATAGATAGATAGATAGATAGATAGATAGATAGATAGGTGATAGATAGATGGATGGATGGATGGATGAATATAGATAGCTAGATGATGGATGGATGGATGGATGGATGAATAGATAGATAGATAGATAGATAGATAGATAGATAGATAGATAGATGATAGATAGATAGATAGATAGATAGATGCAATTTTAGATGGCCAACCATCAGAAGCAGCTTGAATGAAAGTATAATTGAAAAAAAGCAAGGTATATCTAAAACAATCTTTTGCTAACAGTGGTTTAAAACTGCAAAAATAAAGTTTAAAATCTATCATCACAGTTTTCAGGCATTTTATTCTACAGGAGTCACAGAGATGACAGGACTTGTTCTAGCTGTAAGGATAATCCAATATCTGGAAACAAGTTCATCCTGTCCATTTCCACAGTCCACTTCGTCCTTTTTTGTAGAAACCCAGGCCAAGTTATATTCTCCATTAAGCACAGGCAAAAAAAAAAAAAAAAGAAGAAGAAGAGTATATGAGTTTAGTTTGTAGTCGATCAGATGGGAGGTGGATATTCTAGGAAACAAGATCCATCAGCTGCCCTCTTAACTTCCTTCAAGAAATAAAGGCTGTACAGTATTTTATTTCAAATGTGATTACAACTGCTTCTTCTCCACAAGCATTTGATTTAAAAACAGTACACATATTAAAGTTGCAAATAAAAAACAACAACAATAACAACAACAACCCTGCAGTGTTGTTTCATTCATTACCTATAAGAGGCCTCCGGACAAAACGCAAACCATAAATTAAAAAAAGAGAAAGTAACGTATCATAGAAACGGTTCTTGAATTAATGCAGAGAGAATTCATGCTCCACTAAATTTGCAGCACTGTACATTTGCTGACCACCGAACGGCAGTGTAAGGTTGTTTAGGGCTTATTAAAACCCCTTTTTAAAAAGGAAAAAAAAACTCTGCAACCTCTCCTTCGTAACAATGTCTCTCCTTTCTTTTGAAATCATCAACACAGCAGCTCGCTTGATACTTTTCCATGTTGCATTTGCCAAGGAGAATATACACACATAAGGCTTTGTTCAAAAGCTGCTACAATATCGCCTGGTGAAAAAGGCACGTGCGTAGCACACTCACACACACACACACACAAGCACACCCTGCATTTGGTTACACTGCATTTATTAAATATTTGAAATAAGCTGTCAGCTCTCATTTATATAATTCTCAAGCCACCGGCTCCACGGAGAGCTACTGGGGATATTTCTTCCCACCACGCATCTCTGAAATTAAGAGCTGTCTTAAACAAAAAAGAAATTTCACTTTGCTGACATCCATCCACCAAGGATTAAATGGGTCCAACGAGAAACTTCTGAAAACACTCCCCAACATTTTTATTATTTTTTTTTGGTAAAAAAAATAATCTTCTCCTTCCCTGCTGGCTTTCCATTTTCCCAAACTTTTATCAAGTGACACTAACAATAAACCCAGATATTGGTGAAGTCTTTGCAAGGCATTGCAATTTCTCAGTATCTTAAGGGAGCATCTCACACCAGAGCGCCCCCCCCTCACCCCCGAGGTTGCACAAACAGAGCCAAAGGGGACGAGTTCACTGTGAAAGAGCTCTTTATAATACAGGGACGAAGGCCCAGTGCTAATAACTTGGCCTGCTATTGACACAAGCATAGTGCAAATAGCCAAGTCCTTTAAGGGAGTAACATGAGTCACAATGTACCTCTTTAAGTTTTGAAATTTTTCCCTTTCCTTGTCTGGCAGCTGGTGAAAACAAACCAGATACGTTTGAAACATATTTTGTGTAATGCATTTAGCCGCAGGGAATATCCGTCCCTTCTGGCTATTACATGTATTCTGTCATCTGTAATCTCTTGACAAGAAAAGGAGATATCAATAAGACACAGAACTAAGCAGGGGCTACAACTTTTCCAGCTGGCTCAACGAGACACATTTAAAAAGGGTTCCTTTTTTTCTTGATGAAGACAGGAGCTGCTGAAGGATCTGGTAGTCACCTCCTTTCTCAGTTGGGGTGGTCCTGAGTTCCTCAGGCTTGCTCCTTTATTTTAGATGCAAGGCTCACGAGACCCTCCATCAAGTTTCCCCCAAAAAACTATACTCGGTTAGTAGAATCAAAATCCTTGCTTTAACATCCTCGAACCAGGAAGAAATGTGGAGGAATGTGGAAAAGGAGTGGGACTATTGTGAGAACAGGGACAGAGAAATGGCAGGCGGCAGACAACACACAATCACTAGTAATCCATACAACTGTAATGCAATCTAAATACCCAGCCTTAAACCTAAGTCTGATCTCCGTACAAATAAGCCGACCCACCAAATAAGGAAACATACCCTCCAAACTCCTGCATCCAAAGCAGAACCAGCAAAACTGTTTATTGTTCCCCCAAGACAGAAAAACACATCTTTAAAAATGCACTTTTTTTTTGACTTGGAAACCCCATGCACAGGGATATTTTCTTTACCAGCAGATCCCCTATGACCCAAGAAAACCACCCTATCCTGCAAGGAGCCCACTTTGGAAGCGCCAAAGGAGAAAACTCTGCCTTATTTACACCGAGCTGGGAGGAAGTTACAAGGGATTGTATTTGCAAAGGGAAAAGGGGAAATAGAAAAGAACAAACAACAACAACAACCAAGGATGATTTGCAAATAAGTGAGAAAGGATGGAAGGGGGAAAGTTCTGGCGAGGAAGAAAGAAACTTGAGAAAGTTCTGATTTTAAGAGGGGAAAAAAAACCTAGTTTTAAAACCAGCACATCAGCACAAGTTGTAAGATCAAGACCATCTCTTCCCCCCCTCCCTTTCTCCTGCCTTCCCTCGAAGTACAACCCAACCAGAGCCACCACCATCCCTCTAGAAGCCAAACCAAACTACGACAATAACCACAACAGCGTCCAATGCAAGTCCAAAAACTGTAACACAGTTACGCACCCCCTGGAACAAAAGATTAAGGGGTGGGGGATAGAAAGAAATAGAAATAGAGGGGTGGGGGATAGAAAGAAATAGAAATAGAGAGAAATAGAGAGAGAAGGGAGAGGGGGGAGGAAGGGAGAGGGAGGGGGGACGACAGGAAGGGAGGGAGGGAGAGAAGAGAGGGAGAAGGAGAAGAGGGAGGGAGTGAAAAAGGGAGAGAAGAGAGAGAGGAGAGAGAGAGGAGAGGGAAGGAGGAAAAGAGAGAGGAGTGAGAGAGGGAGGAGAGGGAGAGAGAGAGAGAGAGAAGAGGAAAGGAGGGAAAGAGAGAGAGAAAGGAAAAGAGAGGGAGATGGAAAGAAGAGAGAGAGGAGGAAAGGAGGGAAAGAGAGAGAAGAGAGGGAGGGAGGGAGAAAGAGAGAGAGCAGTGGAAAGGAGGGAAAGAGAGAGGAGTAAGAGAGGGAGGGGAGAGAAAGAGAGAGAGAGAGGAGGAAAGGAGGGAAAAAGAGAGGATGAGAGAGGGAGGGAGAGAAAAAGGGAGGGAGAGAAGAGAGAGAGAGAGAAGAGGAAAGGAGGGAGAGAGGGGGGGAGAAGAGGAAAGGAGGGAAAGAGAGAGGAGTGAGAGAAGGAGGAAGAGAAAAAGGGAAAGAGAGAGGAATGAGAGAGGGAGAGGAGAGAAAGAGGGAGACAAGAGAGAGAAGAGGGAGGAGGGAAAGAGAGAGGGGGGAGGGAGAGAGAAAGAGAGAGAGCAGTGGAAAGGAGGGAAAGAGAGAGGAGTAAGAGAGGGAGGGGAGAGAGAAGAGAGAGAGAGAGGAGGAAAGGAAAGGAGGAAAAAGAGAGGAATGAGAGAGGGAGGGAGAGAAAAAGGGAGGGAGAGAAGAGAGAGAGAGAAGAGGAAAGGAGGGAAAGAGAGGAGTGAGAGAAGGAGGAAGAGAAAAAGGGAAAGAGAGAGGAATGAGAGAGGGAGGGAGAGAAAGAGGGAGACAAGAGAGGAAGAGGGAAGGAGGGAAAGAGAGGGGGGAGGGAGAGAGAAAGAGAGGGAGAGGGAGAATAATGAAAGAAATACTCACCTTGTTGTAGCTGTAGTAACCCAAACACTGGGTAAAGTCCAGACTGGAAGGGTCTCCGGGAAGGGAGCTCCCCGAGGCAGCGGGATAAAACCTTACATCCATTTCGCAGGGTTGATATCTTGGGGGGCAGCAGGGCGGGAGGGGGGAGAGGGTGAGGAGGGGGGGGGGGGGGGAGGAGGAGGAGGGGGGGGGGGGGGGGGTTGTTTGGGGGGGGGTCTTAAAGAGAGGAAGAGTCGGAGATCTGCTTGATCCAAAGAGGCGAAGTTCTGGAGAAGCTTGGACTAGATCCACCTTCCAAAGGGCTGCCCCCCCCCCTCTCCTCCTGCCCCAGCACACCCACAAAAAAAGAGGCGCGCGCGGGCGCAGCACACACACACAGAGAGAGAGAGAGACCTGCACTCTCCGAGCAGGCAGCGCGGAGCAAGTTGCCGGGTTCTGCGGGGAGGGAGGGGGATTGAGGGAGGAGGCGGGATGATAGAGAGGGGGAGGGGGAGAGCGGCAGGTGAGCCGGAAGGGACAGGTGAGGGACGCTCTAGGGGGAGGGAGGAAAGGGGGGGAAAGCCACCGAGACGGAGGAGGAGCCGCTGTCGCCGCGGCTCGAAGGAGGGGAGGGGGGCGCGCGTCCTCACCCCCTCCGCTCGCCCGTCCCTTCCCCTCGGCTCCACCCACCCAGCCACCCCTCTCTCTCTTTTTTCCCCAATGGCAGACAAGGAGCCGGGTCGCCTTCCAGGTGCGCCACACAAAGGAGCCACGCGCCCGGAGCCGAGGAACAGCGGCTCTTCCATCCACTCCTCCTCCCCCCCCCCCCCCCCCCAAAACAGCCCCGGGGGGGGGGCCGCTTGGGGGGGGGGGGCGCTGAGGGGGGGGAAGAGCGGGGTGCGCGCGCCGCCCCCCCCCTTTCCCCCCCCCCACTCTCCCCGGCTTGGGACTCTCTGAGGAGAAGCGAAGCTTTCTTCCCTCAAAGGGGCCCAAGAGCCCCGGGCAGGCGGGAGGGGGATTCGCGTTCTTTGGGGGGTCCCTGATAGCCTCCCCTCTTCCCCGGGGAAGGGAAGGGTCTCCCCGCAAGGCCGAGAGAACGCGGCCACATTTGAGGCGGGAAAGTGGGGAGCAGCCCCGGAATATTGAGGTGGTGGGTGAGTGGGTGGCCCCGCTTCGCCTTCCCTCCGCGACCATTTCGCCTCAGAAAGATGGCGCGCTCGCTCGACGTCCTAAACCCGGACGGCTCTGCTCGGTTATCCCGAGTTTTTCGGGGAGCTACGTGGGAAGGGGCAAACTTTCGGGCGATGGTCCGGCCGTTGACCGGTTGGGCGAGGCTGGGCGGGAAGAAAGAAGGTGGGAGGGGGAGAATTGGACGACGCGCGACTAATTGGACGTGTGGACGCGGTTTTGTGGTGGGGGAGAATAGAATAAAATAGAATAATCAATAGAATAAAACAGTCGGAAGGGGCCTTGGAGGTCTTTCTAGTCCAAGGGTCTCCAACCTTGGCAACTTTAAGCCTTGGTGGACTTCAACTCCCAGAATTCCCCAGGCAGCTTTGCTGTCCACCAAAACAGTATTTTGAAGAGAACTGGCTGGCATATCCAGACAGGCATCACCAGTGTAGTTTAATATCTAAATTAACACACTTCTGAGGTTTACTTCATGCAGTGACACACAAAGTAACAAAATGCCCTGGGTTGGCACAGGGATTTTAAGCCACCACAACACAGGTAGGATGACATCATTGTCACGGATAACAGAAAGCACCTGAAAAGTGCCTTAAAAGAATTATGACATCATGATGCTCTTGACCTCCGGGTTCCTACAATAGAAAAACCTATTGTTTGTTTGTTTTGTGACTTTAAAACAGTTCTCGCTTGAACAAGTTGTTATAATTTTGCCAACGTTTTCAGAAGTAGTTTGCCATGGCCTCCTTCCAAAGGCTGAGACACACCCAGCATGCTTCTGCCCCTAAGAAGGCAGGACTAGAACTTGGGAGTTTTCAGCTGGTATTATATTATTTTCCTTCATAACTACTTTAATCTATTTTTTCATACTTATTCATATGCAAAATCTGCCTCTGACCTGGGATTTAAGCAAACTTCCACCACTATAGTTCTATCACTAGCATCATTTGCAAAATGTTCCAGGATGTGCTTTCAAACACTTCATTTTCTTGAAAGAAAGAAATAAATGGCCATTATTCCACCGCTTGTAATGGATTATTGATTCATACTAATGTCTGGCTGCCTCAGTTTAGTGGTGACACTACAATTCTTCTTTCTTTCTAGCATCCAAATAGGATTTGAAACATCCACACTAGACCACTTTAAAATCTTTTCCTTCAAAGATAGTTAAGAAAAACACTTGAGGCCTAAATTAGATATGGGACATAAGACAGAGGAGTGTTAACTGTAGGGGAATTGCAGAAGCATACGAGGGATTAGGAACTACATGCATAGATGGTAGAGTTCTGTTTTCATGTAAAACACCAGATTCTGTCGTTTAAGCTTAACTTTTGAACTTTCTCTCTTTGCCTTTAGTGAAACAAAAACAAAAACAGCAAGCATTGTCTCCAGAGGAAATGGTAGATACAGCACCATAGTCATATCACATGTATGTAGAGAGGGCCGGGGCTTAGATTGTGCTGCCATCTTGATTTTTTGGGAACCCTCCCATGGAGATTCCTGTTCACATCTATGAATTGTCATTAGGTGGAAAAACAAACACTTAATAGTTGGGTATAAGAAAGAGATTGGCAGTCCCAAAGGTGCTTTTTCAAGAGGCAACTGGAATTTCTGGTTTTTCTTTGAAGACCTTTCGCTTCTCATCCAAGAAGCTTCTTCAGTTCTGATGGATGAGAAGTGAAATGTCTTCAAAGAAAAACCAGAAAGTCCAGTTGCCTCTTGAAAAAGCACCTTTGGGACAACCATGACCTGGATGACTGAGAATCTCCATAGACAAAGAGATTGGCATTGAAATAGCAAGTATGAGGTAGGACAGTATTTCTGATTCTATTCTTACAAGTAATTTTTTATGCAGCCTCAAGTATTGTATGCATCAATTTTTCCAATAGTTTGGATCTGAACATTAAAAATGGAAGATTTTTTTAATTACAACCTGGTTGGTTGGTTGGTTGAGATCCTAATAATAGTATAGAAGAAAATTGTATCTTTGTCAGAACAGGCAGGATCGCTACAATAACGCTACACAGACTGTGTGTTGTTATATGCATATATTAAAAAAGGCCAGGGGTGGATGAGAAGAGCAGATTCAACCCTTTAAGATTTTGATCCTTCAGGACAAATACCAACTGCCCTTCCCACTGGCAAAGAACTAGTTCACAGTTCACTGGTATGCCCAGATAGGAAAAAGAGACGTATGGTGGTTTGAACCTTTGGACTTCTAAAGATAGGGAGTTGGCAGTTCCTCCTTCTCTGCTCTTTCCCCTAGAAAACCAGCTGTGAACTAGAAAGCCTATAAGTATCAATGCACTAGGACTGATGAGGTTACTTAGTCTGGGTAACGAAACGTCTTCAAGAAAACAACCAAGCGCAAAGACCCCCTTTTTGAGTTCAGCTGTAAATGGGCTGAGGTGGTTAATCATGTACCATCAAGTCCGTATCATTCTCTCAGCAACCACATCGATAGAGGTTCTCCAGCATAATCTACCCCAAAGCCTCGCCCTTTAGGTCTTTCAATGGTGTACCCATCACCACTGTAAATGAGTCCATCCACCCAGCTGCTGCTGGTAGGTCATCTTCTCTTCTATCTTTCCCAATATTATTGACCTTTCAAGGAACCTGGGTTTTTGTGCCATGTGTCCAAAACATGGTAAATGGAGCTGGGTCATTTGTTCCTCAGTTGAGAACTTTTGACTTGCCCTGTGATCCATTCATTTGAGGGACCAAGAGAGATCTCAAATGGAGAAGCAGTTTTGCATGATGTAATGTGAAGTCCATTGACTGTTTCCAGCCTCCAGAGAGCCTCTGGAGCCTGGGAAGGCCATTTTTACCCTCCCGGAGGCTCAAGAAAAGTCTCTGGAGCCTGGGGAGGGCAAAAATGCCACCCCACCCTTCCCCCCTGTGGTGCAGGAAGCCAACTAGGCCACACCCACCATGGCCATGCCCCACCCAGCAACCAGGCAGAGAACCCCTTGCTAAAATATTTGAAGCCCACCCCTGCTCACGTCACCCTTTATAAGAGATGGGAGACCACATTTGACATTAGCTTCACATCTGCTCCCTTGTCCCAATTTCATCTGAGAATCACATTGTTTATTCCTTCGGTGAGCGGTTTGTCTAACATGTACATTTAGAAGACAGCTATAAAATCGTACTAGAAAATAAAATAAGACTGGTGGGCTTTCTACATGTATTTCTGCAGAGGATGGGCTAATCTTAGCAAGATCCTTCCAGCAATGACATCCACCAACGAAAAGATTTTTATGACCTTCTTCAGCAACCTGCGTGAACCACACAACCCAGGATGTTGTGTTGCGTTTTTAAAGCAGATGTATTTTGTGCTTAGACTTAAACCTGTAACTGGAATGGGGCCTACCTACCCCTGTTTTCTGGAACTGTTTCAAATCTTCCCTTCGCCCCCACCTTCTCAGCATTTCGCCACCTGTTTCGTGAATTCATACTCCAAAGGGGATCTGTGCAATTAGGAACAAGGAAATGAAAATAAATGACCTTGTTTGTTGTTTGCAACAAAGGGACTGTGCAAAATTAATCCAGCAAAGCTTGACCTTATAACCTCAGGAAAGGAGGGGGGAAAACCTCTTCCCTGGTAATAAATGCACAACACATCACACACACACACACACAGCAAGCTGTTTTTAAAAAAGCAAAAACATTATCAAGCAACTCTGCCTCTTTCTTATGGATATTTTGAGGAGGATATTCAAAATATTAAATATTGAATAGAGGAATTTGCATGAAAGCAAAGATGTTTAGGCAGAGCTAGAACAGGGAGGGGGGGTCATTAAAAAATCCACACAGTGGGGAAAGCGTTGGATACATCAAGAGCACCTTCAAAAATAAAGATAACCCTTGATCTGCATTAGGGCTGGGTTTGGTGTTGGGGGGGGGGTTGAGCTTTGCTTTGGACTTGTTGATGCTTTTCCTGTTGGTTAAATTTGATCAACTCTCCTAATGAGATTTGGGGGGAGGGGGGAAGGACTGCAAGAGAGAGAGAGATAGGCATAATTATCCATCTGGGTTATTTGCTCTTCCGTCCAACCTTATTGGGTCAATTGATACTAACCATCCAGCGTAAGGGTTGGTCATGATGATATTGTCCATTTAATTATTTCTTTGGTTCATTGCAGGACCGTCCCAGGACCGTTGACTCAGACGTAATCCCCGTAGAGTTCGATTAGGCTAACTCCCAAGTAGGGTTGTGTCAAAGGACAAGGATGTTGATCTGTAATGGACTGTTACTGGCTATTTATCTTGCTCTCTGGCTGCGTAGGACGTGTCACAAACAAACTTTGATTCCCCCCCCTCTTTTGACTATTAATAAAATATTGAAAGTGAATGAAATCAAAGCAAATTACTCGTTGGAACCTATAATTCAGTGAGATATGGATTGCGTGTCAATGTTAATATAATAACCATGGGGTTAGTTAGGACCATGAAGTCCCTCCCCATCCCTTTGAATTAAATTTTAAGCGTTAAGTTTTAACAATCCTTGCCTCTATTTTAAAATTTTCTATTCTGATTTTAGATTTTTTTTTAAATTTTATTTGTACAACCCCCAGATTCCCCCTATGTGGGAGATGGGTAGTTTCTAAATTTGATAAATTAAATATATACAGCAGGGGTGAAATGCTACTAGTTCGGGCCGGTTTGAGCGAACCGGTAGTAATAAAAGCTACCGGTTTGGGCAAACCGGCAGTAAAAAAAATGCTACCGGTTCGAACAAAGCGGTATTTCCGATGATCAGCTGTGCATCAGCTGAGAGTCGGGAGGCCGATCCAACAATCAACTTGTGCTAATTAGGCTATGCTGAAGCTGAAATGGGCTGTTTCTTCTTGCTGCTTGCTACGAGGAGGTAAATTGCTGGGAGGCAGAGGCCAAAGGGTGGGCAGGGCTACATTCGGTGTATAAGACACACCTAAATTTTCACCCCCTTTTAGGGGGGGAAAAGGTGCATCTTATACTCCGAAAAATATGGTATATACATACACAAACACACACGCATACACATAGTTCTCAACTTATGACCACAGTGTGTGTGTGTGTGTGTGTGTGTGAGAGAGAGAGAGAGAGAGAGAGAGAGAGAGAGAGAGAGAGAGAGTAGACCAGCTCAATTTTAGGAATAGAAATTTATATTAATTTAATGTAATAAATTTATTTCTAATAAATTTAATTCATAATTGACAAACATAAATGTTTGTTTTTCTTCACTCATCCACAGACAAGGATGATCTTAGATTGCATTTGCTCTCATGGAGTTGTTCCATTCTCCATCTTCACCTTGTCATCTTTTATATATATTTTCTAGGTCTCCCGAGGTCACGATGCTTTGTTATTTACTGCCCGGTAGCTCAACCAGCCTTGTAACATTTATCTTCCCAATTCCCTTTGGCGTCCTCTACAACTTCGAGATGCGCTTCCCTTAATTTCCTCTTTTCTCAAGAATGCAGGGTGCTCTGCAGCCTCCTTAAATTAAGCAAACTTTCTACCCCGACCCCTGCTAGCTGGGTGCCCCCATTACACTTTTGATGTTTGAACTAGGTCTGATTCATAATAAGGTAACCAAAACCTCATCCCCATTTTCTGTGTGCCAAGAAAATGATGTCATATGGACCTGATGGAGTTCCATGAAGGAGGATAGGGGGTTTTTTTTAACTCTTTTTTTTTTTTCATTAAAACCAATACTAAAACTAGCTTTAGTCATTCCGTGTCCAAAACTGTGTTCCAAGTTCTGGAAAGTGTTCTTTCTTTCCATGTGAAACAAGCTTTGATTTTTCTACCTTATTCTCAGGATGTTTGCTATGTGGTGCGAGTTCTGAACTCGCACCACCAGGAGCCTGGTGGTGCAGTGGACTAAACTACTGTTAAAGTAGTATTTAGCTGCGAGTTCAATTCTCACCAGGCTCAAGGTTGACTCAGCCTTCCATCCTTCCGAGGTAAATAAAATGAGGACCCGGTTTGTGGGGGCAATAAGCTGACTTTTTATAAAATAGAACACCGCTTAGGGGAGGACAAAAGCCCTACTAAGCAGGTATATACAAAAGTATGAAGGCTATTGCTTAAAAGCATTGTAAGCCGCCCTGAGTCTCCGGAGAAGGGTGGCTTATAAATCAAACTAATAAATAAATAATAAATAAATAAACTTAATATACTGTAACAAAAGGACAAAATATGCAGCTCTTCGGGGGAGGGAATATCCATCTTCCCATCCCCAGAATGCCAAATTTGAACAAGATCCAATTTCTTCCTATTGGGATTTAATTGAAAATTTGGAATAGCACCAGTAATAATTTAACAACAACAATTAGATAGCGCCCAATGTTCAAGTCTTCTATATCTTAAGCCTATCTTCTGGAGTGTTGGCTATTCCTGCCAGTTTGGTGTCACCTGCACATTTGATGAGTTCCCCATCTATCCCCTGGTCCAAGTCATTGATGAAGATGTTGAAGAGCACTGAGCCTTCAAGTATTGGAAGATGTTATCATGTCTCTACTAAGTCTTCACTTCATTAGACTAAAGATACCTAGTTCTCTTATGGTTTAGCCTCCGCCCCTCCTGATCATCTTTGTAGCTCTTCTCTGCAGTCTTTTGAAAAAAATATCTTTTTTATACTATGGTGACCAGAACTGGACAGAGTATTTCCAGTGTCATGATTTATAATTTAATGTTCTTATATGAGCCCAGCCCCTTTATTGCTGCTTCAATCAAATGTAATTAAATAAATCATGGTTTCATCCTATTTATACGAATATGCAAATGGTATGGGAAGATACATCTCTTGTTCGATTCAACCCGAAAGTCATTCCTTCATTCCATGGCACAATAAACAGCCCAGATTAGGCACACGACATAATTCCCATTATGTTAATTCTACTTTAAAATATATTGTGCAGAGGGCTGCAACAATCAAATTATCAATTATAATGTCTACTCCGAGTAGAAAAGTGTTGCAAAACAGAGGGCTGATTATGGTTCCACTACTTCCAATCTGCATACTCATTGTTTAGTACAGGGAAAACAAATTATCTTGTGTTGGCCTCAGTTCAAATTTAATTAAAGGAGTGCAAAGCAATTATAATAAAGTACAATGGTGTAGTAATGAAAGGAAAATAACTCATTAACCTATTAATCTTTATTTATGTTCCTCTCAAATAAGTATGTAATTTCTTTATCACCATATCCCATAAGTACTCACAGGCTTTTCTAATGCTCGCAGAGTCTGACCATGTTAAACATCAGACTACAATTTCACGATTTCACTTTCTACAAATTTGATTTCCTCCTCCTCCTCCTCCTCCTCCTCCTCCTCCTCCTCCTCCTCCTCCTCCTCCTCCTCCCCCCCAGCAATCCTTCTTCTTCTATTGCTTCTTCTCCTTCTCCTATTCCTTCTCCTTCTTCTATTACTCCTCCTCCTCCTCCAGCAATCCTTCTTCTATTGCTTCTCCTCCTCCTCCTCCTCCTCCTCCTCCTCCTCCTCTATTTTCAACCTATTTCTCTGATAAGTACATTTCAACACTTTCATTTGTCTTTCTCTGCTCTCTCTCTCTCTATATATATATATACACACACACAAATGCATGCAGAGAGAAAGAGGGAGGAAGGGAGGGAGAGAGAGAGAGAGATTTTTGGCCTCTGCTTCTCCTTGACACTTGTCAGTTCTAAAAGGCAAATCACACACCGAACATTGGTATGCCTCAGTTATTGTGTAAGGGGAGAATTTGTTCCCTAAACATCTGCTGCGTTAGATAGTGTTACATTAAGACATAGCATGAAAGCATATTATTTTTAAGAGGACTTGACACAGCTATCCCTTGTTAATCTTTCTAAACTGAAGGAAGATGGTACAAAAGACCGGGTTTTTTTCGCAAGTAGCCTGTTTAAGATTCTTGGAACAAATTCTCTGGAATTGCTTGATTTCTGCTTTGGGGGAAAACCACCCACAGACCTCGCTTTTATTGGAAAGTCAAAGAAAAAGATGCACCACAGAAGGACTAGTTGGGAGGAGACCACTGCATTTTCGAAACCTTTCGTTTTAAAATTTCTAAACTCCCTGTCTCTGCCCTGAGCCTTTGCAAAATACTTAAAGGTAAAGGTTCCCCTTGCACATATGTGCTAATCATTCCCGACTCTAGGGGGAGGTGCTCATCTCCGTTTCAAAGCCGAAGAGCCAGCGCTGTCCGAAGACGTCTCCGTGGTCATGTGGACGGCATGACTAAATGCCAAAGGCACACGGAACGCTGTTACCTTCCCACCAAAGGTGGTCCCTATTTTTCTACTTGCATTTTTTTTTTACGTGCTTTCGAACTTCTAGGTTGACAGAAGCTGGGACAAGTAACAGGAGCTCACCCCATTACGCGGCACTAGGGATTCGAACTGCTGAACTGCCAACTTCTTGATCAACAAGCTCAGCATCTTAGCCACTGAGCCACTGCATCCCTATCGCAAAATACTTATACAGATTTAAAAGCTATTTTCCCCCTCCAAAAAACTTGCATGTGCACCATAAAAAAAACCGATAGAGGTAATCAGCAAAGTTTGAGGGTGTGTGGTATACCGAAATAATTGCAAAAACCCAAAGACAATAGACCAAAAGAAAGAACAATGGGCCCAGATGTGAATTTTAAGAATATCTGACTCCACAGGTGGATCGTATTTAATCTATGTTCTTTCTGCTATGGAAAAGGAGCACGTTTTACTAGACAAAATTGAGATGGATCTAAAAGTGGATTTTAAAATGACAAGCTATGTACAATAGGAAAAAAATGTTGATGTCTTAATAATTAAAAGGATTTACAAATCAAGAGAGTGACTTGGATAACGTTCCTATATTGGATTTACAAAAGAGGCTTGTTAAAGCTTTGAAACTTTTTGTGTGTGAAAATAGACAAAAAAAGAGAGAAAAGAAATCAAGTTTTAGGATTAAAGATCAAGTTTAAAGTAAAAGAAAGGAATACAAAGTTAATTTATTTGATCAAAGTTAAAATAGATATATTGTTAGTTCTGGTAAATCTTAATGGGCTTCTCCTGATCAGGATTGAACTGATAAGGTTTTTAAAGATTTGCTTATAGATAAGAGATGGGATATGCAAAGAAGAGATCATTTGCTGTATTTTAAGAGAAGTTATTAAGTTATTAAAATCATACATTCTTGTTGCAATGAAGAGGGAAATCATTTCTTTATATATCTCTTTTCTTCTTCTTTACTATATTCTTTTTTTTCTTTTCTACTTTTTTGTTTTCGGCACCATCTTTCTTTTCTTTTCTTTTCTTTTTTTAAAGTTTGTATTAGGTTTTTTTTTAAGAGCTGTAGTTGTCCCAAAGGTGCGTTTTCAAGAGGCAACTGGACTTTCTGGTTTTTCTTTGAAGACATTTCGCTTCTCATCCAGAAAGTCCAGTTGCCTCTTGAAAACGCACCTTTGGGACAACCAGGACCTGGAGGACTGACCATCTCCATAGACAAATAGCTGTAGTTGTAATTTTTAATAAAATTGCTAGTAATTTTTTTTTTAAAGAATGCCCAATTCAAAAATGGTTATCTACAGTTCATCTTTGACATGAAATGTTATACCAATAAAATAGAAAACAAGAAAATTCATCTAGGAACAGAAGTTATTGTAGCTTGTTTGCAAGCCCAAAATCTAATCCATCCTTACCCCCAGTTATTATCAAAGCTTTACCATTATCACTCAACACTCATATGATATTTCCTTCGAAGTTGCTTCTTTGACTGCTCATATGGTTGAAAGCAGTTGATGATGCCTTCTCCTTCACACCAACACATTAAACTTCTACCCTTCTAAGATCAGGCTGACAATCTGTTGTGGAGAATCGCATTAGCATTTTAGCCCTTTCCTATGGTGACTCTGTCTCAATCATCTGATTCTGCGTTTTTATTTTTATTCTGCATTCTCATTCTTCTTTCACACTTACTGCTCAGTAATGGCTGTTGCAAAATCTCACCCATTTGTGTTGGCCCAACACCACACCATTCCACTTCAACAAAGACCAACCGGCTGGATTAGTCCCTGGAAATGACAAGGGGAAAATAACCAAGGTTTCCCTGCCAATCAGACATGAAGGCCTAAAGCTAATGAATGAATATATTTAGCCATAATGGCAGTTGGCGGTCGGTGACATCCTTCTGTTCGTATTTACTTTAGCTTTCAACAACCATGTTTGGTTATAAAGCACATGAATAGCTTTCTGGAAATTTGGAACTTCAGTTTGTTCCGCTCTTAATCATAGATACCAGTGGTGAAATCCAATTTTTTTTACTACCGGTTCTATGGGCGTGGCTTGGCGGGCGTGGTGTGGTGTGGCTTGGTGGGCGTGGCATGGTGGGCATGGCTCGGCTTGGTAGGCGTGACAAGGGAAGGATACTGCAAAATCTTCATTCACACCCCACTCCAGGGGAAGGATACTGCAAAATCACCATTCCCTCCCCACTTCTGGGGGAAGAATATTGCAAAATCTCCATTCCCACCCCACTCTGGGGCCAGCCAGAGGTGGTATTTGCCAGTTCTCCGAACTACTCAAAATTTCCGCTACCGGTTTTCCGGACTGCTCAAAATTTCCCCTACAGGTTCGCCAGAACCTGTCAGAACCTGCTGGATTTCACCCCTGACAGATTAACACAGTACAAGCCAACATGATATCTGTGGGAAACATTCTCCCATATTATCCATTCCCCCAAATATCCATTCTCCAGGTATGGTTTCAAACTTTAAATAGTTCAGAAGTGAAATAATCTGCAGCTAGGGTCCAGATGGATTTAAGATGGTTGGATATAGGCGTACACTAACCTCTAATTTAATTAAAATTAAGTCCGAGGTCATGTCAGACATCATCTACATATCAATTAGATATGTTTTTGGAATTCCAATCTATATCTTTTTGCCCTTGGGCCCTGTGGTATAGTTTACAGAGAAACACTGCAGATAATGTAAATTACACGTTGGATATTGAAGAGTTAAGGAGACTATCTTTTCTTTTAGCCAGAGAAAGTTGCTTCCAGCCGAAATTCTATCCCTGTTTTCACGTACATTCTTAGAATTCTTCAATTGAATTACATGTAACTAGTTCGGATCCCTTAAACAGAACTGCATTGGTCTTTATCCGCTTTTCAAAATCAATCTTTGTAGCAGATTGCGGGGTTAGATTAGCAGAACACGAGCCAAGAGCCGCTGCATACTTTGATCTTTAAAAAAGCAACACACACCGTCTTATGGATAACCGTTAAATTTAAGCAAACATTTGACAAAGGCAGAACAAAATCTCTCAAATTTACAAATTAGTTTTTCAGCTTGCTCCGCAGCTCCAGATGCTTCATACCCTGACACTATTCCTGAAGCTGCAATAAACAGATTTACATGCCTAACTAATATGTTGACTTTAAAGAAATTGCCTGAATCTAAAAACAAGAGGCAGTTTTCTTGTTGGATATTAATCGAGAAGATACACAGTCAACAAAGAAGGTTCTTAGAAAGAGGGGTAAAATATCTTCTTAGAATGAAAAAGCAGGAGTGATCTGTTAGTTAAATTTCAGACTTCTTCTATATTTGAACAGGTTCCTCTTTATTTAATTAAACCCATCTTTAAACCGTTTTGACCTAGACCAGTGCTTCTCAACCTTGGTAGCTTGAAGATGGGTGGACTTCAACTCCCAGAATCCCCCAGCCAGATCCCCCACCCATCTCCCAGATTCTGGGAGTTGAAGTCCACCCATCTTCAAGCAACCAAGGTTGAGAAACACTGACCTAGACTTTTTAGAACTAACAGAATTACTCCTGTATCAGCTAAAAAAACAAAAGATTCATACATTAGTAATTCAAGTGCAGAGTGATTGAATTTGGATGGAAAGTAGCTAAGACATTACATCTGAACTACGACTAGCTCAAACCAGTGGAAAGCAGCATAGAACCTATCAGAATGGCGTTAGGTAAATAAGAGATGCCATTATAGCAAGTAGTATTTTTTAAAAAAATAAATCTTACAATCTGCATCTTGGAAAGGCCATCCCATGCCATCACTCCACAAAAACCTTCTCATTGGAACTGATGACTATTGTCCAACTGATGGGTACAAGATGAAAAAAAAAAAAGAAAATTGTGAATGTATGGAAATGCCCTAGACTCTTCCAGGAGAAAGAATGGCATAGAAACCATGTTTGTGATTGACAACAATAATTGGGAGATCCAAGAATATCTATGTAGAGGTTCCCCCCATGGACCACGCCATCTCAAACTTTAGAACAGGGATGTCCATCTGTAGGCTTGTGGACTTCAACTCCCATGAATTCCAGAGTTCCATGCTGGCTGGGGAATGCTGGGAGTTGAAGTCCACAAGTCTTAACATGGCCAAGGTTGGATGCCCCTGCCTTAGAACATCCTATAAACATTTCCAACGTCAGTTTCAGAGGATTAGTGAACTGAACTGGAGATGGTGAGTCAGTAACCCTACCCAGCAGCCACAAGCTAGCCCCAACTCTCTTTTAGAGGGTATCCCTCCAAGATTACATTGACAAATAGATGGCCAAACTTCAGCAATGTGCTTGTTCACCTGTTTTTACAATCATTCTATTATGTAAATTTGGGGTTTTGGAATCCACTTCACTACCCTTTGAAAAGTGAAAGTCAAAGCAGATGTGATAACCCGCTCTTGCTTATATAGCCTTACTTTTTCATATATTTATTTAATTGATTTCTCCTTTCCACTCATCCAATGCTCTTTGCTTTACTCAAAGAAAGCCCGTTCCCAGTGGTGGGATTCAGCCGGTTCGGGCCAGTTCAGGTAAACCAGTTGTTAAACTGCTGGCTGGCCCCACTCCTTCCTGCCCCGCCCCTTACTGGAGTCCCCACGTGCCCCGTTTTGGCTCCCAGGTAAATGCAGGGAGGCCTACTAGGCCCAAAACAGGGCATGGGGGGTGCCGCACAGGGCCCCCCCACCCCATTTTTGTTCCGAGGAGGATGCAGGGAGGCGTACTAGGCCCAAAACGGGGCATGGGGTGTGTGGCACACCCTCCCCCCCGCCCCCCGCGCGGCCTGTTTTTGCTCCCAGGAGGGTGCAGGAGGCCAAACGCTGCCTGTCACACACCCTTGGCCACGCCCACCCAGCCAGTCATTAGGACAGAGAACCGGTTGTTAAATTATTTGAATCCCACCACTGCGTCCCTTCCCCAAAATACGCTAAGCTAAAAATTCCAGGTGGGTGGACAAATATGAGACTAAGACCTTTGGAAAACAATAAAATAACAATAATAATAATAAAAAAAAACATGCAGCACCCAGTCATAAAATCCCCACCCCTTTTTCTATATAGTTAGGGGATATTAATGCTCCTCCCTGAAAAGAAATTGGTTTAATGGACTGTGATATCTCTTTTCCTCCCAGCTCTGATGAATGAAGTCATAACACTGAGCAATACCAAGTTTGCGTAGGCAAAGAGGGGAGGAACTGAAGTGATTCTCTGCAGAGTTAAGAGTAACAGAAGGCAGATCGAGAAAAACAAGGATTTATATTACCTCGTTTATGTTGATGGCCTTTTCAGTACCCGATTGGCACACGGCTCTCTTTGATGACTGACACCCTGAAGAGCCAGCTGTTCGTTTGTTTATCTACTTGGCTCCGGGTTCGATAGGGATTCAGGAGGGGGTGCAAAGAAAGAACATGACAAGTATTTGCTAGCTCTCTGCTGCCAATATCAGAGGGTTACACGGAGGAGGGAATTGTAGCTCCATCGTTGATGGCGTAGTTGGTGAGCTACCTTCAGATCCTGGCGTTTCCAATCCTGATTTACTTCCTGAGATCAGGATGATTCCGGGTTATGTCTCCTTCAGTGGTGGGATTCAGCCAGTTCACACCAGTTCGGGAGAACCGGTTGTTAACTTTCTGAGCAGTTTGGCAAACTGGTTTTTGGAAGAAATCATTAGGGCAGAGAACCGGTTGTTAAATTACTTGAATCCCACCACTGGTCTTGTTGCTGTTGTTAGTTGCGAAGTCATGTCCGACCCATGGCGACCCCATGGACAATGTTCCTCCAGGCCTTCCTGTCCTCTACCATCCTCTGGAGTCCATTTAAGCTCACACCGACTGCTTCAGTGACTCCATCCAGCCACCTCGTTCTCTGTCGTCCCCTTCTTCTTTTGCCCTCAATCGTTCCCAGCATTAGGCTCTTCTCCAGTGAGTCCTTCCTTCTCATTAGGTGGCCAAAGTATTTGAGTTCCATCTTCAGGAACTGGCCTTCTAAAGAGCAGTCAGGATTGATCTCCTCTAGGACTGACCAGTTGGGTCGCCTTGCAGTCCCAAGAGATTCGCAAGAGTTTTCTCCAGCACCAGAGTTCAAAGGCCTCAATTCTTTGGCGCTCAGCCTTCCTTATGGTCCAACTTTCACAGCCATCCATTGCAACTGGGAAAACCATCGCCTTGACTATATGCACTTTTGTTGGCAGGGTGATGTCTCTGCTTTTTAGTAAGGTATCTAGATTTGCCACAGCTTTCCTCCCCAGGAGCAAGCGTCTTTTAATTTCTTGGCTGCAGTCCCCATCTGTGGTGATCTTGGAGCCCAGGAATATAAAATCTGTCACTACCTCCATTTCTTCCCCATACCTTCAGATCCTGGCCTTTCCAATTCTGATTTCCTTCCTGAGAGCAGGATGATTCCGGGTTATGTCTAGTCTAACAAAGAGAAGGACTATGAGTGATATCACAGCAGCCTTCCAGGACTTGAGGAGTTGTCACAGAGAAGAGGGGGGGTCAACCTACTCTTCAAAGCATTTTGAGGGCAAGACAAGAAGTAACAGATGGAAAACCATTAAAGAGAGATCCAATCTAGAACTTAAGAGAAATTTCCTGACAGTGAGAACAGCTTCCCTCCAGAAGTTGTAAGTGCTCCATCACTGGAGGTATTTAAGAAGAACCTGGACAGCCATTGGTCTGGAATGGTACTGGGTCTCCTGCTTGAGCAGGGGGTTCAACTGGAAGTGCTCCGAGGTCTCTTCTGGCTCAATGAGTCTATGATTCTATATTTTTTGAATTGTACACCACCCAGAGTCATTGATTGAGATGGGTAGCTATAGAAATTGAATGAATAGTTCAATTTATTCATTCAATTTCAACTATAGATATATAGTATCTATATATCAGATAGAATGATAGAATGATAGAATGATAGAATGATAGAATGATAGAATGATAGATAGATAGATAGATAGACAGACAGACAGACAGACAGACAGACAGACAGACAGACAGACGATCCTTGATCCACCTTGTTATTGTGATAGTCTCCTTTGGTTGAATTGATATTGAGCGATAGATTGACTGACAGATTGATAGATCGATTAATAGACATGGATGGATGGATGGATGGATGGATGGATGGATGGATGGATAGATAGATAGATAGGTAGATAGATAGATAGATAGATAGATAGATGACCATTGATCCACCTTGTTATTGTGATAGTCTCCTTGGTTGAATTGATAGTGATTGATTGATTGACTGACAGATTGATAGATCAATCAATAGAGATGGATGGATGGATGGATGAATGGATGGATGGAGAGACAGACAGACAGAGTTTATAGAGTTTACATTGCCCATCTCAACCTTGTCACCCTGAGTACATAAAACAATATTTCACAAAAGGCAATTTTGCAATGTAACCCAAACCCCTAAAAAATTGTCTCCCCGTCTAAACCCCACAGATGCTGGGCTCACCTAACCACCGTGGCCCCTGTGCCTTAGAAAAAAGCTTTAAGGCCTTCTTGAAGGCTACCAAGAACAGGGCCATCTGGATCCCTTGCCTTTAAAACAACACCTGACCCTGGCACAGGCCCACACCCAATTCATGGTGAATTTGCAAGGCAAGACAAATCATTGGAGGTTTTTCACTTTTGCTTCCTGTAGTAAGACAGTCACAGTCTTACTACAGACTCTCAGGAGCTTCATCCCCGTTCTCTTATTTTTAAGCAATGCAGTAAACATTCAGCCCAAACACAACAGTACGTGGTGGTGCCTTTTTCCTCCCTTGGACATAGCAAAGGTCAGAGGGTATTCACACAAAAAATACGATTTTCTCCCCCAGCTCGAAATGAGGGTCTCATTTTCTCCATTGTTTCCCCCACCTAAAGTTGGCATCTCCTTTGCAAGAAGGCATGATGCCATCTTGACAGATGGCCGCTGGAGGGGAAGCCAAGATCTAATGGTCTGTGAATGCCGACTGTGTGTTTTATTTATATTTAAATTTCTATCACTCATGCAACTTTCAAAGGGGCATAGAAGAAAGGGAAATGATACTACAACAGCATCCAAAGTGACATGAACCACAACCAAAAAAAAAAAACCATTATTTTTTTCAAAGCCGGATATGTTACCGTCAGCCGTTTCTCCGAACCAAACCTCAAAGGTGGGGAAGCAACTCAGCAAAATCTTCTTTGAGAATGTGTTTTCCCAGTCTGGAATATATATAATATGTGGATAGATGATAGATAGATAGATAGATAGATAGATAGATAGATAGATAGATAGATAGACAGACAGACACTGTAGATGATAGATAGATAGATAGATGATAGATAGATAGATAGATAGATAGATAGATAGATAGATAGATAGGACATGAAGAATAAATTCAAAGGGCGTGCAAAGCTTCAAAGGAACGCTTTGTTCCATCGTTCTTTGAGCAAAACACCTTTACAAGCTGCTTCTTGAATTAACACAATTCTGCATTCTAAAAGTTCTGGAATCTGTGGGTCCCTCCCCTCCCCTAAATCTTGCAAATATAGATACTACACCACTACACCTTGCCACGATTAATACCTGTAGTGCTCAACTTATGACCACAATTGAGCCCGCAATGTCCGTTGCTAAGCGAGACATTGTGCCCTGTTTTGCGACCTTTTTGGCCACCGTTGTTAAGTGAATCCCTGCCGTTCTTAAGTTAGTCCCACGGCCACTAAGCAAATCTGGCTTCCTCATTGACTTGGCTCATTAGAAGGTCACAAAAGGGGGGATCACATGACCCGGGGGATACTGCAACCGTCATGAGTACATGTCAGTGGACAAAAGTCCAAATTTTAATCACGTGACAATAGGGATGCTGCAATGATCGTAAATGTGGAAAGCGGTCATAAGTCAGGGTCGCTTAGCAAACAGTTGTAATTCAAGGACTACCTGTATTTCATGTTAATCCATTGCATTGGCAATTCATGGCATGTCCTTCTTTAAATGAGTCATACTAACAGTCCAAATTTTGCATTTCCCAACTTTGGTTGAGAGAGGGAGAGAATCCTAAGCTCCTGGGTGGAAAATATGAAATTTAATTCCTCTGATGTCTCTTGTAAAAATTGCCCTTTTCACAGCAAAAATCACTTTTCTGTTCTTGCAGCAAATTCCGAGTTGCTAGGTCTCCTGTTGATTATAATTTCAGATTTTATTATTATCATAATTTCAGACTTCAAGAGCAACTGATAAAACAGCTCAGCTATATTTGGGGAAGAAGAGAACAAAAGGACGATCTTTACAGCCTGTAAATTTCATTTCAGAGTAAATTTCATTTCATTACTTTGGATGGGTGTAGCATTGTTGCAGGTGGTCAAGCCCTGAATAGCAAATCTTTTTTACTTCTCTGTACATTTATTCCTAATTTTCCAGTCAGTGCCATTTCGTATATGCAGCAAGGATTTGTTTAATATTTATGCCCTTTAAAAAAAAAAAAAAAAAAAAGAGTTTCTTTAAAATTTCAGGGCAAATTAAGACATTGCTCCCAAGTGCTGAACACGATGCTAGCATTAAAAATACATCTGCATTTTCTTCTATTGTACTCACAGACAGCCCAGACAGATCCACCAAATAATGGGAAAAATTCTTGTACTCTCTAGACAATTTATTAATTTACCAGTACTTACTTACCTACTTACTTGATTTATGGCTGCCTATCTCATACAATGTTAATCTCTCAAGTAGACCAGACAGGAAACATGATCAGGTGAGCTCATTCTACTTTATTAAAGGACTACTCTTAACAGAATTTTGCAGGTCTGAAAGTACAAATTTCCCACCATCACTTTTTAAAGCCTGATAATACAGCTTTGTGAAGAAGGCACAGAAAAGGCTGTACTTCCTGAGAATGCTCAGGAAGATAACTCTATCTCAGCATCTACTTCTGTCCTACTATTGCAGCACCATTGAGAGTGTCCTGACATATGGCATTCTTGCATGGTATGGGAGCAGCTCTGTAGCAGACAGAAAAGCTCCACAGAGAATCATTAAAACTATCCAGAATATCATCGGACTCCAGTTACCAGCCGTGGACGACATCTTCGAAACTTGCCGTTTGAGGAAGTTGTGTAACATTCTCAGAGACTCTTCCCATCCTGCTTACCATCTTTTTGGACTGTGCCTTCTGGCAGAAGATACAGAACAATTAAAACTCGGACCACACATTTTCTGAATAGTTTTTATCCCAGAGCTATCATTGCACTCAACAATGAACTAAAAGGCCACCATCGGTGAGCTGTTGGACAGCATTACTTGGTCTGTTGTGTGGATGTTTGGGTGGTTTAGGGGTGGGGAATTGTGGTGGGTGGGAGTGTGTTTGGGGATTGTTATGTGTGTTGGACCTGGTCTTTGGGTGTTAAGTGAATTTCATTGTATGGGTATACAGTGTATACATGTACAATGACAATAAAGTTATTATTATTATTATTATAAGGCAGATCCTTTGTAAGTTTCTTTCTCTAACCATTAAGCAGCTGTGGGCTGCTGCTCCTTTTATCCAAATATTTCCTAGGCAGCATCTCTTCCCCTTATTTCCCAAGGTCCCACGTTGCCCCATATCATTACATCAGCTCACAACAATCCCTAACAACATGGATAAAAACAAAAGTTCAAAAAAAAAAGAACGCCAATCTTATTGTACTAAAAGTGCTGGACACTCGGCTGTTGGGCGAATGTCTTTTCTTGCCTCTGCCATAAACAACTTTAAAACTGGTGAATCTGGAATGGTTTAGGTCCCAGGCCACCAGACCATTTCCTCACCCCAGAGTGAAATCCTAAAATACAAACAACCCAGTGGTGGTATTCAGCAGGTTCGAACCAGTTCAGACGAACCGGTAGTGCCCACCTGCCCCGGTGTAATGCCGTCCTATTTAGTCACATTTTTGAGGCCGGGCTCATGCACGGAAGGCGCCTTGCTTGCAAAGTGAGGCAAACCAGTGGTAAGAATATGTGAAACCCACGTCTGAAATAACCACAAGTGGGGGAAAACAGGAGAACAATGGTCATTCTTCTGCAGAAAAATCCAGAATTGTTTGGAAGTCTTCAAAGATTTTACGTTCAGCCCTCCTGTAGGCAGGGTTGTGATCTGGTCTCCCTTTTCCGATTAGGGAAGACCAACCTTCATCTACATTTAAAAAAAATAAAAATAAAAATTACACGCAAATTTGGAACAGATGCGTTCTTCTGCACCATCTGAAGCTTCCACCACCTGAAATTCCCAACTGCTCTTCAAAGGTAGGCCCAGGTAGAGTTCATTGCAATAATCCAGTTACTTCCAATGAGTATTGAGGTAATATCTCCTAAGCAATCTTATCTGTTGGAATATTCAAATGATCCAGAAGTAAAGAAGTATTGTTAATAAAAAAATTAGAATTTTTGAGACTGTCAGAAGAGATCTTAATGAGATGGAAGATCTCTAGGTCAATAGTCGCATCTCCTTCTTAAATCTGATGTACGGTAGATGTCATTGGTGGCTGTGATGGATCAGATCATCCCAAAAATATTTGCCAAGGGATACAATGATTTTCTGTATGAAGTCTTATGAACATGAAACATAGAATAACAGAGTTGGAAGGGACCTTAGAGGTCTTCTAGTCCAACCCCCCTACTCAAGCTCAAGCAGGAGACCCTATACCATTTCAAAAAAGGGGCTCTTCAGTCTCTTCTTAAAAGCCTCCAAAGATGAAACACCCACAATTTCTGAAGGCAACTTCTGTTCCATTGCTTGATTTTTCTCACGGTTAGGAAATTTCTCCTTAGTTCCAGGTTGCTTCTCTCCTTGATTAGTTTCCACCCATGGCTTCTTGTTCTGCTCTCAGGTGCTTTGGAGAATAGCTTGACTCCCTCTTCTTTGGGGCAGCCCCCCTGAGATATTGGAAGACTGCTATCATGTCTCCCCTAGTCCTTCTTTTCATTAAACTAGACATACCCAGTTCCTGCAACCGTTCTTTATATGTTTTAGCCTCCAGTCCCCTAATCATCTTTGTTGCTCTTTTCTGAACTCTTTCCAGAGTCTCAACATCTTTTTTATATGAATATGTATGAAGTCTTATGCTCTTAATTTAGGCAAAATAAATGCCGGTGTCTGTCACACATCAGATTTTGATAGGCTTCTGAAACAAATCTGTTACGTTTTGCTAAATAAATATCCACAACATTTAGCATGAAACATCACATGCACAAAAGCAAACAGTAGTTACAACTCACGTACCCTGTATTTGTTATAAAGAACTGTGTCTCATTCGCTGTTTTGATTTTCAAACTCCATCGCAGAAGTGGTATAAAATGTGCAGTGTTGTAGATTAATGCACTGAATACATTTCTACAGACCTTGATGTGATTCATAAAAGGTCCATTTCAAAAATGTAGTGTATTATCAGTGAACAGTTGCAGTAAATAATCTTGTTACAGAAACCTAAGCAATTTTTACAAGGCGTATTTCTGGCTGACTGAACAATTTATTCTCCAGATGTCACATTGTATTTTTCCAATATAAGATGAAACAGGCTGTTGGGGGAAGGAAGGAAGGAAGGAAGGAAGGAAGGAAGGAAGGAAGGAAGGAAGGAAGGAAGGAAGGAAATAGTGAAAAAGAAAGGGAGGTAGGAAGGAAATAAAAGAAAAGGAAGGAAGGAGACGGGAGGGAGGGAGGGAGAGAGGGAGGGAGGGAAGAAAGAGGGAAGGAAGGAAAGAAATAATGAAAAAGAAAGGGAGGTAGGAAGGAAATAAAATAAAAGGAAGGAAAGAAGGAAGGAAGGAGGAAGGAAGGAGATAAGAGAGAAGGAGGAAGGGAGGAAAGAAGGATGAAAGGAAGGAAATAGTGAAAAAGAGGTAGGAAGGAAATAAAGCAGAAGGAAGGAAGGAAGGAGATGAGAGAAGGAGATGAGAGAAGGAGGGAGGGAAGGAGAAAGAAAGGAAGGAGATGGGAAGGAGGGAGAGGGAAAGAGAGGGAGGGAGGGAAGGAAGGAAGGAAGGAAGGAAGGAAGGAAGGAAGGAAGGAAGGACCAAACTATTTTGTTTAGACAGATGGGAGAAAAGAGAGAAATATTTCCTTAAAGAGCTTATTACAATGGTAAAACTACTTGTTGTTTTCAAACACCCAGCTTTTTTTTTTTTAATGAATTCTAAGCAACGGTGAATGAGTTCAATGCCAGCTTTTTCTGAAAGATACCTGGATTCGTTTATCTTTGATACAGAAAAACATTGCTTATCTCTTCATCATTGATGTTTACATTACAGAAAGCAATCTATACCTGGCCAGGTGAGACCTTCACGTCTCCATTCGTGGAAGTACCTTTGACACTGAAGCTCTGCCATCCAGTACAAATAATACTTGCATCCCGGCAACAGTTATTTCTGAGTAAAATACTACCTGTTAGCAAATCAAGAAGGGATGTCCTTCTGTAACTGAAGTGGCAGCTGCACATTTGTGTTCATTTTTGCTTCTTTAAATGTATTTGCTTATGATTAGTCAAACGTCATTAACTCAGCTGGAATGATGCCATTAAGGCATTTATAGGAGCCCATTAAAACCTGTTGTTTTAATAAGTTTTGTACTTTCCAAATAGGATTTCAGGGGATCCTATCAAACCTTAAAGAGAAAATGGGTACCTTGTTTATTAATTTAGCGTATCGCCTGTCATACGTGAACTAGCAATATATTACTAACGTTTCATCTAGATTAGTAGAACACAGTAAAATACAAAGGCTCAAAGGTTCTATGTTCAAATCGAGGCCATTGAACCAGGGGTGAAATGTAAAATTTGTTACTACCGGTTCTTTGGGCGGGGCTTGGTGGAGGGGGGTAATGTGACTGAGTGGGCGTGGCCAACTTTTTTTTTTTTTTAACTTTTCAAAGCATTTTTTTCTAATGCTTTGAAAAGCCTCTGCTGATCAGGCAACTCAGCTGGAATCGTCAGAGACTTTTCAAAGCATTTTTTTTACCACCTCTTCGGCCAAGAGGTTGCAGAAAAAAATGCTTTGAAAAGCCTCTGACGATCCCAAGCCAAAGAATTCGATAACAGAATAACAGAGTTGGAAGGGACTTTGGAGGACTTCTAGTCCAACCCACTGCTCCAGCAGGAAACCCAATACCGGATCAGAGAAATGGCTGTCCAATCTCTTCTTAAAAACCCCCAGTTTTGGAACATCCACAACTTCTGGAGGCAAGTCTTTCCATGGATTAATTGTTCTATCAGGAAATTTCTCCTTAGTTCTAGTTGATTCTTTCCTTGATTAGTTTCCATCCATTGTTTCTTGTTCTGCCTTCAGGTGCTTTGGAAACTAGGTTGACCTCTCTTCTTTGAAGCAGCCCCTCAAATATAGAATAGAATAGAATAGAATAGAATAGAATAGAATAGAATAGAATAGAATAGAATAGAATAGAATAGAATAGAATAGAATAGAATTCTTTATTGGCCAAGTGTAATTGGACACACAAGGAATTTGTCTTTGGTGCATACGCTCTCATTGTACATAAAAAGAAAAGATACATTCGTCAAGAATCATAAGAATCACACTTAATGATAGTCACAGGGTACAAATAAGCAATAGAATCATACTAGGAAACAATCAATATAAATCGTAAGGATACAGCAACAAGTTACAGTCATGCAGTCATAAGTGGGAGGAGATGGGTCAATGAGAAGATTAATAGTAATAGTAATGCAGACTTAGTGAATAGTTTGACAGTGTTGAGGGAATTATTTGCTTAGCAGAGTGATGGCGTTCGGGAAAAAACTGTCCTTGTGTCTAGTTGTTCTGGGGTGCAGTGCTCTATGGCGTCATTTTGAGGGTAGGAGTTGAAACAGTTTATGTCCAGGATGAGAGGGATCTGTAAATATTTTCCCAGCCCTCTTTTTGACTCGTGCAGTATACAGGTCCTCAATGGAAGGCAGATGGGTAGTCATTGTTTTTTCTGCAGTTCTAATTATCCTCTGAAGTCTGTGTCTGTCTTGTTGGGTTGCAGAACCAAACCAGACAGTTACAGAGGTTCAGATGACAGACTCTATAATTCCTCTGTAGAACTGGCTCAGCAGCTCCTTGGTCACTGGGCATATTGTAGCACTGCTATTATGTCACCCCAGTCCTTCTTTTCATTAGACTAGACATACTCAGTTCCTGCAACCGTTCTTCCTATGTTTTAGCCTCCAGTCCCCTAATCATCTTTGTTGCTCTTCTCTGCACTCTTTCTCGAGTCTCAACATCTTTTTTATATCGTGGAGACCAAAAATGGATGCAATTCCAAGCGTGGTCCTACCAAGGCATTATCAAGTGGTTCTCATCCACCCAATTGAAGGAGTGCATTTTTAAAAAGAGAAAAATGTGGGTTCAGGAGACGTATTTGGCGGAAGAGTTGTTCAAAGGCATTCTCTGCTAACTCCGTGAGAATATGGCTAGCAACTCTTATGTCATTTCCTTAATGCTACAAAATACTCCGCGCAACTAAGAGAGCTGAGTCCATCCATTACAGTCCATTTCCATTGTGTTCCATTTCTTCCTCCTCTCCAGCTCCCTAGTCAATGCCATTAATCAAAATCCTATAGCAGAAAATGCATGCATATAAGTCCAGCACATTTATTGCCATGGCAACTGTTCAGTCTCTTGTTCATGTGTCAAGCCACATCAGTGGAGATAAATTCCTTTGTTTTCACCCTTTCTGTTTTGCTTTTAATCCGTGGTGAAAAACCTAGTTTTTGGCTTCCCTGCTTTTTAAACAGTAATATAATAATAATTAAAACAAAAACAAAAATCCAAGATCGTAAAAAATAAATTCCACCGGGTGCCTGGTTTCCTCAAAGCATAGTTCAAACAGTTATAAAATTACAGCTGAATATTTAAGGTTAGACTGTAATAACAATTAAGGTATCAGAATGGCCTAACAGTGATGATATTGTTTTAATCCTTGAGATGGCTTGGGAATTTAATTCCATGTGGATAGAAGAGCTTACCAAGATGAATATAAATCATTATGATACCGGAACATATCGTTCGTGAATTAGATTTCAGCATTTCAAAGAGAATGCCTCTAAGCCACAAATGAAGTTAATGTAATTCATTCTCAAGCTATGATGTTCGTGGTTATAATTTTTTTTTTCTCCCTTCCATAATATTCAAGTTAATCTTTAATACACAGATTCTCTAAACTTGCAGCTGGAGGATGATCTTACGCTGCTTTTGTGATTATGAAAAGAAAACCCAGCTCTATTTATCTGGTTATGAGTCAAAGAGAATTGTGCCCAATTTTCTATAGCCTTAAAGGAGAACCTAAGGGATCAAAGCCTAAATGAAGTAAAATAAAGAAAATGCCTCCAGGAGAATGAAAGTGACAGGATGCCACGCAACGAAAAAGATGTTGAGACTCTAGAAAGAGTGCAGAGAAGAGCAACAAATTTGTCTGCAGGCTTCACCGTAGGTCGAACGATTGAGGGAAGTAGGTACGTCTAGTCTAACGAAGAGAAGGACTATGGGTGCTATGATGGCCTCTTTACTCGAAGGGCTGTCACAGAGAAGACAGGGTCAACCTACTCTCCAAAGAACTTGAGAGCAGGACAAGAAGCAATGCGTACTGACCCAGCCTTAGCAAAAGCAAGAAACAGACTCCTTGTCACAAAAAAAACCCCTCCTTTTTATTTACCTCTTGTGAATTAATGGCATTCACCCACCGAAAAGTTCCAAGCAAGAGTCCTGCAAGGAGTTTGTTTATTTATTTATTTTATTTTATTAAATTTATATACCGCCCTACTCCCGAAGGACTCAGGGCGGTGAACAGCCAAAAACTAAAACACATAGATTACAAAATTTAAAAGACAGTATAAAACCACATTAAATAATTTGGCCCGGGACAAATTGAAACACCCCCAATACTTAAGACAAATTTAAAATTTACAATTTAAAAAGTTAAAAGGGAAAAGTTAGGCCAGGCCGGCCTGTTGAAATAAAAAAAGTCTTGAGGGCGTGGCGGAAGGTGCGTAGATCCGGGATCCTCCGTATCTCCGGGGGGAGCTCATTCTGCAGAGTTAACTGCAGTAACAGACTTTATCAGTTCCTTGCGACTGTGAGTTCCCAGCTAAAAGGCTGCAAATTAAGTTCTGGTAAGCAGTCTTTGTGGCATGAAACACAATGAGCAAAATCTTCAGAAATACGAACAGTTGTCTCCTATGACAACCACTCCCCTTTCTTTCTATTTATTCCCCAGCCAGGGAGGGGCCATTCAGCGTCCACATGTGCTTTGCTTCCCAAGTCGACTCCTTGTCCTCCATTGTTCTTCTCTCTTCACTGCTCTGTGCATACATGCATCTGGAACAGGCCCCAGCTGTTCTTCCTCCTCACTCATCTCAGCCTCCAAAGACAGCTGCCTCTCCGGTAGCTGGGAACTGTCCAATGGCCCTGGCTCTATACTGCGTCCGATGCAGAGCATCCATCAGAACCTTCCTCAGACTCCAGAACTGGCCCAAGTTCCTCCCCAACCTCCTCATCGTCCAAGTCTGCTGCCAGCTCTGCTGGAAGCTGCCAGGCCACAACACAATGGATGGAAACAAATCAAGGAGAGAAGCAACCTAGAACTAAGGAGAAATTTCCCGGCAGTGAAAACAATTTATTAGTGGAACAGCTTGCCTCTGGAAGTTGTGAGTGCTCCATCACTGGTGGTTTTCAGAAAGAGACTGAACAGCCAGTTGTCCAGAATGATATTGGGTCTCCTGTTTGAGCAGGGAGTTGGACTAGAAGACCTCCAAGGTCCTTGCAACTCTGTTATTCTATGTTCAGCGCTAGCTTCAGATTCCAGGTATGGTGGCATCTCCAGATGTTGAGTAGACCCAACTGTTATTTGGAAGAGTAACCTCGCTTACTCTGAGATCGATGCTCCTGGGGACTCAAAGATATAAGGAGCTATTCTTAGAAACAAGAAAAACCCAGCAGACGAAATAAATGCAATTGTCAATTCAGAAACAAAAGCAAGAGAATCTCAAAGCTGATTTTTCATTATCAGCTATTCTCTAAGTCCATTTCAGTTCTGACGTGTGGTACTTTAACAGAAAAGGTGACATTAATAATATTTAGTTGGACATGAAGCTGACACATTAAAATAGATGGCTACTAGAAGTTTTAAAAAACAGCATTTATTTTCCTCCAATTCACTGTTCAACTTTTCATATTATAAATCAGAATTAATCACAGGTTTAATTCTTTGTTTAATAATGTGTTTAATGTAAATTAAACTGTAAAAGATCCACAAGTCAGGAACTGAAAAGACTATTAAATCTTTCCTTTGTTCCCTTAACTGCTTTAGGCTGCCAACCTCAAAATAATTTTTCTGAAATAGACTCATTGACTTCAATTAGTATAATAACCCTTAGTTAATTTTGATCTACTATATATAATATTTTGCATATCTCTTTTGTAATTAGATTTTTTTTTTTTTTTAGAAAAATCAAGCCAATACATATAATTTAAGACTGGTAGGAAATAGTGATAGAAGAATTTCCAGAGAAATATTTCAAGGACAGGAATGAATGGGAAAGCTAAGATCTAGATTGAGAGAAAACATGCCTGAGTTCCAGATGGCGGTTTGGGAAGTTTCATTATTGTAGATGAGATTTGTAGACATATTTAACAGATTAACAGAGTTGGAAGGGATCTTGTAGGTCATCTAGTCCAACCCATCCACCCAAGCAGGAGTCCCTATACCATTTCTGTCAGATGGCAGTCCAGTCTCTTCTGGAAAGCCTCCAGTGATGAAGCTCCCACAACTTCCAAAGGCAACTTCTGTTCCACGGATTGATTGTTCTCACAGTCAGAAAATTCTTCCTTATTTCCAGGTTGAATCTCTCCTTGTTCAGTTTCCATCCATTATTCCTACTCTGGCCTTCAGGTGCTTTGGAAAATAGCTTGACCCCTTCCTCTCTGTGGCAGCCCCTCATATATTGGAACATAGCTATCATGTCTCTCCTGGTCTTTCTCTTCATTAGACTGGCCATGCCCAGTTCATGTAACCGTTCATCATATGTTTTAGCCTCCAGTCCCCTAATCAAACTCAAGGCCCGGGGGCAGGATCCAGTCCATGGGATCCTTAGATCTGGCCCGCGGGGCTGCCCTGGAGAAAGCGAAGGACCGGCCCGCGGTACCTCTGCCGGCAAAAACGGAGTTCATGAGGGCTGCGGGCAGCCCTCTTGAGCTCTGTTTTCACTGGCAGAGGGTTGCAGGAGGCCGTCGCAGGCGAAAATGGAGCTCGGGAGCTCATTTTTGCTGACAGAGTGCTCGGGCCACCACAGGCGCCCCAGTCACGAATGATGTTGAACTGGCCACGCCCACCTCCAGGCATACCCCTCCCCCCACCGAGGTCAAACACAACCCATTCATGCGGCCCTCGATGAAATCGAGTTTCACACCCCTGACTTAGCTCATTGCAGGGTCTCTTTGCAGGTATCTCACAAACAGGAAAAGCGGCAACCTAAAAATGCAATTTTTTTAAAAAAAACTGTAAGAAAAATTATTTCCTACAGCTATAGTTTTTGTTTTTTTGAGAGTACGGAAACTATGGAGGATAAGAAGAATATGGAGTTTTAAACAAAAGGTGACAGGAGAGGAAGGATACACGGAATGCATTAAATGAGAGCAATCGACAGTCTACACATCATTAAATACGCACACACACAAACACAAGTGTGTGTGTTGAGTGTATGCACAGAGAGAGAAAAAGAGAGAGAAAGACTAAGTAACTTGAACTTATTCATCTGGCAAAGATAATGCAAGAAAGAGTATTTAGTTTCATTAGCGCTTGCCTAGGGGGAATACAATCACATTCTTAATTACTTACGCCAGCTACAAATTAAGAATAAGCAAATAAGTTCTCGTCATCAGAGTTTTCTTCCCCAGAAGAAGGGTGGATGGTTTTGTGTGTCGATGTGTAGTGTACTAGAGCGCACAAGTGTATCCATACACACCAAGTTGGGTGCCTATCCGAATCAATGATTCTATTCAAATCACATCAATTGGCCAATTCAAATGGATAGAGATGGAGAGACACCTGCACTGTTCAATACATTTTTGACAGAGGTTTGTATTTTGGTCTCGTCAAAAATAATCTGACTTTTTTTTTAAATTGATTTTCTATTAAATACATATCTTAGCGGTTAATAAACATTGTGTTGTCTGGGTATTTAATTTGCATAACAATACAAATTTACATTCTTAATCTCCACCCCTTTTCCCCAACCATTTGATACAAAAAGATTCCATGTTTGATAATATTCTACATCTTCTTTCTGTTTAATTTTCAATGTCAATCTATCCATTTCTGCACAATCTAGTGTCTTCCTGTCTCGTCATCTCGTGGTATATCTTCATTTTTCCAGTATTGTGCGAATTTAATCCTCGCTCCTGTTAACACATGTAATATTAAGTACATAATTTTCTTATCAATTTTTTCTGATACTATACCAATAATAAAAAACAATTCAGGTTTAAAATCTACATGTTTCCCTATCATCTTTTCTAACCACCTGCGTATCCTTGCCCAATTTTTTTTTTGCTTTGAAACAAGTCCACCACATATGATAAAATGTGCCGGGTTTTTAATCTGACTTCATCTTTTCCTTGCTTTATAGACCTGGGAAAGTCATAAAAGCAACCACTGATCCCAAAATTACTTTTCCATCACTATCATGAGGGGAAATGTCACTAAACGAGGCAGTCACTAAATAAAGACTACCTGTAAACTCAATTTAAAAAATCAAATTGGACCACAAATAGCAAAACAAAATAAAAATGGGGGCTGAAGAAACAATTTCTTTTTTCACATTGAAAGTCTTCTTATAACTTGTAAGCTACAAGATAGGAACTGGGCATGGCTAGTCTAGTGAAGAGAAGGACTAGGGGAGACATGCTAACAGTGTTCCAGTATTTGAGGGGCTGCCACAGAGAGGAGGGAGGTCAAGCTATTTTCCAAAGCACCTGAAGGCCAGACAAGGAATAATGGATGGAAACTGATCAAGGAAAAATTCAACCTGGAAATAAGGAGAAATTTTCTGATAGTGAGAACAATCAACCCATGGAATAGAAGTTGCCTTCAGAAGTTGTGGGAGCTTCATCACTGGAGGCTTTCCAGAAGACACTGGACTGCCATCTGTCAGAAATGGTGTAGGGTCTCCTGCTTGGCCGAGGGGTTGGACTAGATGACTCACAGGGCCCTTCCAACTCTGTTAATCCATTAAAGATATAAAATATTGTAAACTGGGTGAATCTGAAAAGTACTTTCTCAAAAAAAAAGTCCCACTGAATTAAAATGATTAGGATTTATGCAGGACAAGAGACTGAAATCTTTGCCAAGTGAACTGTGATGATAGATTTATTTTTCTGGAGTTCATTAAAAGTCTTCCATGGCCACGTGAAAACTGTACACTCATTAAACATCTTGGAAGAAAACATGCATATATTTTTTTTTGGCATCATTAGAAGGTGTGTTTTTGACAAGCCATCATTTATAATGGTGCGGTTGCAAACAAGCTTCATTACTAGCTCTGTTTAGTGCTCAGCAAAACCGAAAACCAATAATAATAAAGAAGACGTACATTTCAGATTAGCAGGCAGGCTGGAAAGGAAGGATTAGCGCTCAATTAATATACAAGTAATTATTGAGGTATCAAAAGAAATGGATTCTTAACTGCTTATCATGGGCAGCAGGCAAGGGAAGCTGGGAAAAATTAGAATGGCAAGATAGGAGGGAATCTCATAGCCGCTTTGCGAGTACAAGGTGTGGAATAGTTAATATAGGATCCAAATCGGAGAGGAAAGATTATGGAGATTACTCATAGAGCTAATTAAAGTGATTATGTTTGCCTATAATTGCAGCAAACTGAGAGGTTGTGGAGTACAACTCCTCCAGGCAGCATCAAGTCTCATAAACCTGGCCTTTTCTTCAACTGAGCTTCATGATCCATCTACCTATCTACCTATCTATCTATCCATCCATCCATCCATCTATCTATCTATGATCCATCTATCCTATATATCTCTGATCTATCTATCTGACTCTAACTGTCCATCCATCCATCCATCCATCCATCTATCTATTATCTATCTATCTATCTATCTATCTATCTATCTATCTATCATCTATCATCTATCTATCTATGATCCATCTATGATCCATGTATCTCTCATCTATCTGCCTGCCTGCCTGCTTCTCTGTCCGTCCTCGGTATCTATCTATCTATCTATCTATCATCTATCTATCTATCTATCTATCCATCCATCCATCCATCCATCCATCCATCCATCCATCTATCTATCTATCTATCTACTCTATCTATCTATCTATCTATCTATCTATCTATCTATCTATCTATGATCCATCTATCATCCATGTATCTCTCATCTATCTGCCTGCTTGAATCTTTCTTTAACCGAATGTCATGTATTCAACCCAATAAATCTACTTCCAATAAACGATTTCTTTTCTTCTCCGATGTATAGTTCCATTTTCTCAGCTAACTTTTATCATGTGTTCATTGAGCAATGATGTTAATTCTATATATGCTCAGATCAGGCTGGTAAATAAACGGCAATTTAATAAAGATTGTCTCATGCTTGCATATCCCGGCATATAGAGTAATGATTTCCCTACAGCTTTTGTGGTAGAACATGGAGAGTTGAAGGGAGATTATTCTATTATAAATGTCTTTGTATAATGCAGATCAATATTAGTTTCAGGAGCAAGATGAGAACAGAATCCATTTTTAGTCATTTTTTTAAGTGCGTGTTATTAGCACAGTAACTATGAAACAGAAAGAGATGAAAGTGTGCAGGGCTTTATATTGAAAAAGAGAACATATGCTTGGTTACATAATGATAACAAACTACCCTCAGTAACCATGGTAGGAAAAAAAACAATAGATGCAACAGAAGATAACTTTTATCAAACCAAAATGGAAGGAAGGGAAGGAGGGAGGGAGGAAGGGAAAGAAGGAAGGAAGGAAGGAAGGAAGGAAGGAAGGAAGGAAGGAAGGAAGGAAGGAAGGAAGATGGAGATAAGGAAGAGGGGAGGGAGGGAGGGAAGAGAAGGAGGAAGAGAGAGAATTGAGAAGAAGGGAGGGAGGGAGATTGAGATAAGGAAGGGTGGGAGGAAAGAAGGGAGGGAGAGGGAAGAGAAGGAGGAAGAGAGGGAGGGAGGAAGATTGAGATAAGGAAGGGAGGGAGGGAAGGAGGGAGGGAGGGAGAGAGGGAAGAGAAGGAGGGAGGTAATCGAGAAGAAGGGAGGGAGGGAGGAAGATTGAGATAAGGAAGGGGAGGGAGGGAATTAAGAAGAGGGAAGGGAGGAAGATTGAGATAAGGAAGGGGAGGGAGGGAGGGAAGAAAAGAAGGGAGGGAGGGAGGAAGGAAGGAAGAGGAAGATTGAGATAAGGGAAGGAGGGAGGGGGAGAGGGAAGAGAAGGAGGAGAGGGAGGGAGGGAGATGAGAGGAAGGAAGGAAGGAAGGAAGGAAGGAAGGAAGGAAGGAAGGAAGGAAGGAAGGAAAGAAGGAAGTTCTTAAGAAGTTTCCTTTTTCCTTGGAATGAGAGCTTGAGATAGCGAATGCCTCATTTTGTTTATTATATATGCAATACATAGATATAATATTTAAATTGTGATTGCATTCCCTTAAAAAAAACCCTGTGTGTTGAATAAAACATGCAGGCATCCTGCATATTCAGATACAAATTCCAGTTTTTATTTTTTTTAATTTCAAACAGAAATATATTCCCAAAATAGATAATGCCTAGTATAGAAGCATCATTACTACAGTTGCACAACTGATGCTGAATATAACATTAATAAAATATACTAAGCAAAATACATTGAATTGTTTTTACCATATTAAAAAGGAAGCAAAGAAATATGAATGTTTCAACTTAGCAACAAAGCCTCCATTATGGTATTGTTTATAAATATTAAAAGGAAAAAGAAAAAGAAGAGAGAGAAAAGAAGAGAAAACATCCTTAAAAACAATATAGATAAATAATTGATTTCTAATTTTCTCCTTCTTTTTCTCCAGCTGATTTGCACTATCTTTTGACCTAAATTGTAGAAACAATGCTTGAAATGTTAATATTTGTTTCCTTGCAAATTCTGATTTGCTGAAACTGCTAACCTCTTGCCCAAGATGAATTGTTTTTCCATGTCACACAAGAGCATCTATCTATCTTTATCTATCTATCATCAAGTTATCTATCTACTGTATCTATCTATCATCTATCAATCCATCTTTATCTATCTATTCTATCTGTCTGTCTGTCTGTCTATCTGTCTGTCTATCTATCTTTCTATCTATCCATCCTTATCTATCTATCTACTATCTGTCTGTCTGTCTGTCTGTCTGCCTGCCTTTCTGTCTGTCATCTATCTATCTATCTATCTATCTTCTATCTATCCATCTTTATCGATCTATCTACTATCTGTCTCTCTCTCTCTACCTACTATCTGTCTTTCAATCTGTCTATGTATCTATCTATCTACTATCTATCCATCTATCTTCTATCTATCTATTCTGTCTGTCTGTCTGTCTGTCCGTCTGTCTATCTATCTTTGTATCTATCCATCTTTATCTATCTATCGACTATCTGTCTGTCTGTCTGCCTTTCTGTCTGTCATCTATCTATCTATCTTCTATCTATCCATCTTTATCTATGTATCTACTATCTCTGTCTCTCTCTCTATCTACCTACTATCTGTCTGTCAGTCTGTCTATCTATCTATCTTTCTATCTATCTATCTACTTATCTGTCTGTCTGCCTGCCTGCCTGCCTGCCTGCCTTTCTGTCTGCCTGCCTGCCTGTCTGTCTATCTATCTGTCTGTCTGTCTGTCTGTCTGTCTATCTATCTATCTATCTATCTATCTATCTATCTATCTATCTATCATATATCATCATCATTATCTATCTATCTACCTATCGTCTATCCATCTTTATCTTCCTGTCTACCTACCCACCTACCTATCCATCCATCCATCTTCCCATCATACTGAGTGTATATATTTGGGTCTATGTACACACATCTTCTCTCTTTTACACACATACACACAGGTTGTGTGCGTGTGTGTGTGTGTATATATATATATATATATCATCTTTATTCATGGGCACATTTTAATTTTACTTTTTCAAGGGCTGCTAATTAGCGGCAAATCCAGCCTGGCATGATTAGAGGCTCTCTTCCCCACCCTTCCCCTCCTAGCTTTGAGCCTGCAATTACCTTTTCATTTCTTTAGAGAAATCTTCTTCCCTTGCGCTTCTTTCTGCAAACTTAGGTTTTCTAGAGAAACCCGTCGGTTTCTGCTTCCCCCAGCCAGCCAGAATGGCTGCTTCAGATGATGCTGTTTAAGAAAGGAAGGAATAAATAGCAGTCTTCATATTGAAAGAGAGCGGGCCAGACCAGTGGTGGGTTGCTCCCAGTTCAGTCCGGTTCTTGCAAACCGGTAGTAATGGCGGTGGGAGGCTCCGCCCACCCGCCCCGACGTCATCACTGACGATCTGCACAGGCGTAGAAGCGGGTGTGCGCACGCTCCCATTGCGAACCGGTAGTAAAGGTAAGTACTACTGGTTCACAATGGGAGCTCTCGTGCGCGCTTCTGCACATGTGCAGATCATCAGTGATGACGTCAGGACGGGTGGGTGGAGCCTCCTGCCGCCATTACTACCGGTTCGCAAGAACCGGACTGAACCGGGAGCAACGACTGGAACCCAGCCCTGGACTGCACAGAATCTGTAACAGTAACTTAGTTGGAAGGGATCTTGGAGGTCATCTAGTCCGACTTCCTGCTCATGCAGGAGACATATACAAGGGATTCAAACCGCCGAACTGTCGACCTTTCTGATCGACAAGCTTAGTGTCTTAGCCAGTGAGCCACCTGGTCAGGCTAGAGGTTCTTAGAACTAGGCTAAAATCTTAGCTAGAGGTTCTCCCGAACCCCTGCGAACCCCCAGCAGCCCACCCCTGAAATCAGGGATGGGAAAAGGAGGTGTTGTCACACCACGGAAAACCTCGCATGTAGAGGCATTACGCCAGATCTGTTGTGAATCAGCCTTCCTTGCCTCCCAAAACAAGACGTCGTAGCCTCAAAACCTCGGGCCATTTTACCTGCAGTCGAGCCAAGGATGCGTCGATCTCTCTAGCAAGCATCCCGTTTAGTTTTACTCCATCTGCCTTGTTAGATGTGTCATTAACCATCCTTTTGCTTAACATTCCAAGCAGGAAATCACACACCTCACCCTTGAAAAGACTCATAAATAGCTAAGTGCCTTCTATCAACAGGGGATAAAAAAAAAAAAAAGGAAGGAGAAATAGCCAATAAAAATACATAATGAAACAAGTACAGAACAAACAGAGCTCAAATACCATCCCGTTACGACTCGGGTGATTACGGTGGATTTTACAGGAATGTCATTTGATCTTCGAGCTTCGAGACCATTATGGCCAACGGACCTTAACGCTCACGCCATCCCGCGAACGGGTCCAAAGCGAAAACGGAGCAGTTGAGTTCTTTCAATGCAAGTCCTTATTAAAACACCGAGGCTCATTTCTGCATAAGCGAGCTAAGTAACACAAGAACAGCCGGCTAGGAAATTTTCGCACGATGTAAGCAGGATCTATACCTCCTATTTGGGATCTGTGTCTTGTTTTTGGGGGTGTGGGAGGGATGGAGTCCCACTTTGGACAAACAAAATGGATTTTGGCTCACTCTTGAAAACCCCACGGCAGTTTCTCCGGCGCTTTCAGGACATAATTAGGTAAATTCATAGATTGAGCAGATCCTGGCAGGACTTGGCTGGTCTGTGAATAGTCAACCGATTCCGTGAACGTTGAAATACAATCGGAGTTGCAATACAAGGCTGGCAAAGGGACTTTGCTGCCAATTGTTCAGTGCCATATGGGCCCACTTAAGCTTTTCTCCCACCCTCCCACTTTTGGCAGGACGAAAGGAGGCAGCCTTGATGACAAGCACTGGGGTCAAGTTGGAAACCAAACTGTCCAGGTGCAAGAACTTCAAAACAGGGACATCTGGATTGGGAGCTCATTTTGGGGCGGCCTGGGTCTAGATTTGGCCCAAGACCATTGGCTCCTAGTCACGAGGCTGCCGTTTTCCAGTAAAATTAAATAAAACAAACCTAAACACATGCATTTTTAAAATATCAGTTATCACGTGCAATTGTGCTGTTCTTTATAGGCCCTTGTGCTCCTCAGTGCTCAGGGCTGTTGGACTTGTTTAAGGCCGTGAGTGAAATTAAATTGAATTTCTGGAAGGAAGGAAGGAAGGAAGGAAGGAAGGAAGGAAGGAAGGAAGGAGAAAGGTGGACAGAAGGCATGAAGAAAAAGAGAGGGGGGAATGAATGGGGAAGGAAGGAAGGAAGGAAGGAAGGAAGGAAGGAAGGAAGGAAGGAAGGAAGGAAGGAGAAAGATGGATGGAAGCAAGGAGAAAGGTGGATGGAAGGCGTGAGGGAGGAGGGAGTGGGGAAGGAAGGAAGGAAAGAAGGAAGGAGAAAGGTGGACGGAGGGTGGGAAGAAAAAGGGAGGGGGAGGGAGGGGGGAAGGAAGGAAGGAAGGAAGGAGAAAGGTGGACGGAGGGTGGGAAGAAAAAGGGAGGAGGGAGTGGGGAAGGAAGGAAGGAAGGAAGGAAGGAAGGAAGAAGGTGGACGGAGGAGAGGAAGAAAAAGGGAGGGAGGACGGAAGAAGGAAGGAGGAGGGAGGGAGGGAGGGAGGGAGGGATTTCCACACAAATCTTGATAGTAAAAAGATTACAGTAATAATAATCTTGATAATAATAAGAAAAAACAGAAAACAGAATAACAGAGGTGGAAGGGACTTTCTAATCCAACTCGCTGCTTAATAAGATTTAAGGCAACTCCAGAGCAGCCTAAATTTTTATTGTCTCTTGTGCTGCTGCCGCTATTAACTTCTTAAAAAACTGACTTCAGGAATTCCAGTCCAAACTGCTTTGGTTGGTTGGGGGAACCAGCCTGGTACACAATCAGATGTAGAGCCAATGCAAAACCTGATCAGTTCTTCCCCTGCTCCTTGACTTTTCCATCTATGCAAGGACATCAAAGGATATCGAATCAACTCCAAGTGCAGATTGGATCAACCATATGAAGCCAATCATCAATTTGTACCATGTGTTTATGGTCCTGGCTTCCTAACCCAATTGCCTTGGTCTTCCAAGAAGTCCATTCTTGGAGAAGCTGAAAATAGAACGATTTATGGCATGAAGATTCCATAATATGAGATGGCATGTTAGGGTTCCAAGTAACATCCCCAACGAAAGAAGACTCCGAGGCTCGAAGTTCCTCAAAGTTCCATTTTATTTGAGATGTGATATTGGCACATCTGGGAAAACCCGAATCTGAAAGCTTCCGGGTTTTCCTCACCCAAAAGAAAGTTCAAGACCTTGCCCACATCTTCCACAGGTCCACCACAACTCCAATCAGTTCTTTCCCGAATAGAAGACATCCTCCAATTTCTTCTTTGCACAGCTGCCGGACACCATGGCCTTAAACTTCTCTTAGAGAAGTTTGTTATGGCTATCTCTACTTCACTCATGCAATCCCCCACAGTGATTTAAATGGGTGAAATGAAATAACACAGGCCTGGCTGAATTGAGCTCTTCCTCACGTTATTATTCCTCCCACAAATTCTTCCACCAAGTGCGTACATAGAATATTCTGGAAAATTAAGTGACCTGGACCAGACTACCTTGATTAACCAGATCCAAGGTAACCCGTTCCACCTCACTCCATTTTCTTTTTGCAGTGACAATGTTTCTTTGTTAGGCCTAAACACCGACTCCATTTTGAATAAGCAAATGGGAAACGGCAGAGTTCTGTCTGTTTACCCAATAACAGACATTAAATTCAAGCCATTCGCCTCACGAGCTCTCATTTCCCTTCTCGTTGTTCAATTCCCTCATGATGCCATCTGATCATTCCTTCGCCCCTTGCCTTAACAGTTTCTGGGTTTTTTTGCTCCTGCTCCCCCCTCCCCTTTTAGGCCATTCCCCACAATTGTGATGCTCAGCATGGATTAAAGAAATAAATAAATAACCAAACCACTTCCTCACATCTGTTCCAAATTTGTTTCTCTTTAATTTCCATTTACGCTTCCCTATCCTAACATCTGTGTCACTCCGAAAACAGTAACTCAGGCTGACGCATCCAGTACCATTTAAGATTTTATATTCCCCAGCTAGCAGTCTCTTCTTAACCGTGTAGTGTTTGTTGAGCACTTACTCAGGAGTTGGTTTAGAATTGTCTCTGAGCTGTAATTCATTCACTCTACAATGCGAATGTATTATCTTTATTTGGTCTACCGTGCTTTTCAGGATGTAAATGCCTTACAGCTTTCTGTTCCTTCATCGTGACAGATCCGTGGCACTTTTCACTGGTGGCTGAACAAGGAGAATTTGATGAAATCTCATTTGAGTCCAAAGAAGACTCAATGGAGTTTTGGTCACCACTATATATATTTTAAAAAGATGTTGAGATTCTGGAAAGAGTGCAGTGAAGAGCAACTCTGGAGCTGCATGTGGCTCTTTCACCCCTCTGCTGCGGCTCCCTGTCACTCAAAATATGAGTCCCAACCGCCAAAGTGCGACACCCACCAGCACACGATTTATTGGGCTTTTCAACCCCCGGTAGGCCAAGCATGGATAAATCCAAGAAAAGAAAAGTTTCAGAAGAAAACAGAATATTTAATTCAACTACATATGCCAGTTTTGTGGCCACTCAAGAAATAGTCAAGGACAGGAAGGGTTTTGTGGCTCCCGGTGTTTTCTTTTCTGTGGGAAATGGGTCCAAATGGCTCTTTGAGTGTTTAAGGTTGCAGACCCCTGATCTAGTTTAATGAAAAGAAGGACTATGGGTGAAATGATAGCAGTGTTCCAATATCTCAGGGGCTGCCACAAAGAAGAGGGAGTCAAGCTATTCTTCAAAGCACCTGAGGGCAGGACAAGAAGCCATGGAAGGAAACTAATCAAGGAGAGAAGCAACCTAGAACTAAGGAGAAATTTCCTGACAGTGAGAACAATGAATCACTGGAACAACCTGCTTCCAGAAGTTGTGAATGCTCCAATTCTATTCTATTCTATTCTATTCTGTTCTGTTCTGTTCTGTCCTGTCCTGTCCTGTCCTGTCCTGTCCTGTCCTGTCCTGTCCTGTCCTATCCTATCCTATCCTATCCTATCCTATCCTATCCTATCCTATTCTATTCTATATATAAAACCAAGAAATGCATGTTAACATTTCATTGAAGGCACCAAAAGATTTCTATCTGCTAAAGCTATGAATAAACATTTTCCTATTGCTTTCAAAACATCTTGGTTATTGGTCATTTAGCATGAATACTTCAATGTTCTCATCATGAGTGAGGTATTTCAGACTCAAGAGCAACAATCCTGGCGTAGAACAACCCAAACTAAATTAAGATTATAACCCTAGGTGAGACGTCCTGGATTTTTTGTACTTCTCATGTCCCATGGTACTGAGATAGGATAGAATAACATTATCCATTGAACTGATGGCACATCTCAAATTCCAACATTATGATCCTTCTCCAGCCATTTCCTAATAGCAATTAGTAGACAGAGATTGAAGACATAACTGTCTTGTGCAAACAACAGGAAGGCTTCCTTCACTGATAAATCATCCTTTGGCCCTGTTCAGTTATGATACTTGTTTTCATTCCTCCTCATCCTCCTCATCCTCCTCCTCCTCCCCTTTCCTCTTCTCTCTTTCTCCTTTTTCTTTCTCTCTTCCTTTTTCTTTGGGCTGCTGTAGCTTGGCAACCTGACTCATTCAGTTAACAGTCAGTGTGTTAACAGTCCCAAAGCCAAGCCATCTGGGTGGAATTAATAAGCTACCCGGAGAAATGGATGAGAATGCCCTGCCGTAATTAACAGGTAGGTGAAATACATTTAACAGATTGTTATAATTAATATGTCAGTTGCTGATTCCACGTGAAATGGAATTGCAAACACAAGACATTAAGCAAAGTTATTCTCCAGTAATTGAACCCTCCTCTTCTATAAAAATCTGGCCAAAAGACCAGCAGAGTTCACCATCAGTAAAATTGAACCCAACATTAAGGATATTGGATACAAAAGGCAAAGCCATATAAGCTCCAAATAGGATATCACAAACTACAGGTTTCCTCATTCAGAATTTAATATTGAGGGAGCCCATGAGCAACCTCTGAGCAAACCCATTTTTTGATATAGCGCTCCACAAGCTACCCCTCAAAAAAAGTTATTTCCATTCATCCACCCATTGCTTGGATATTTTGCTAGGAATTAGAGAAACATAGGCAAGATTGGAAAGCCAACAAAAGAGAATTACAGATTAACAGAGTTGGAAGGGACCTTGTAGGTCATCTAGTCCAACCCCCCCCCATACACCCAAGCAGGAGACCCTACACCATTTCTGACAGATGGCAGTCCAGTCTCTTCTTGAAAGCCTCCAGTGATGAAGCTCCCACAGCTTCCGAAGGCAACTTTCTCCTTATTTCCAGGTTGAATCTCTCCTTGTTCAGTTTCCATCCATTATTCTTTATCTGGCCTTCAGGTGCCTTGGAAAATAGCTTGACCCCTTCCTCTCTGTGGCAGCTCTTTAAATACTGGAAGACTGCTATCATGTCTCCCCTGGTCCTTCTCTTCACTAGACTAGCCATGCCCAGTTCCTGCAGGTTCTGACAGGTTCTGGAGAACCGGTAACAGAAATTTTGAGTAGTTCAGAGAACCGGCAAATACCAGCTCTGGCTGGCCCCAGACTGGGGTGAGAATGGAGATTTTGCAATATGGTTCCCCCAGGAGTGGGGAGGGAATGGGGATTTTGCAGTATCCTTCCCCTGGAGTGGGGTGGGAATGGAGATTTTGCAGTATCCTTCCCTTGCCATTCCCACCAAGCCACGCCCACCAAGCCCACCAAGCCATGCCCACAGAACCAAAAAATTGGATTTCACTACTGCTCCAGTCCCCTAATCATCCTGGTTGCTCTTCTCTGCACTCTTTCTAGAGTCTCAACATCTTTTTTATAGTCTGGTGATCGATCCGATCAGAATTCATGGCCTGACAGCAACCCTACGCCTTTTTCCTGCAGGACGAATGTTGTTTCTACATTGGCAGCTGCTTCATAAGCCGTAGAATAGCACTGGACTCTATTTACACAGAACTGGGACATATTTTGGAGACACGGAGGGACGTTGCTCTCCCATCTTCTTTCAAGTGACTCCTGTGACAAATTTGCCTAGCAAAGTTATTAAGTTCCATTTCTTTCTACGGCTTCAGGAGAGGCACCATTCATCTTAGTTGGAGAGCCTCCTGGGTATTTTAGGCTGAACTGAAGCTAACTGTAGCTGTCAGAAGATCTCCCGGATACAATTTCAGTCTGATAGCATTTTTAGCATGATATATTTGTGTGCCTCTTTTTACTGGTTATCTGACATATAAATCTAGGAGCAGGTAGAGAGGAAGAATATTAAATACTAGCAGAGGAAATCAGAACAGTATTGGGGAATGTAAGTCCTTTGGTCTAGAATTGCCTCGCCCCTCTCTCTCCCTCTCCCCCTCCCTCCCCCTTCCTCTCTCTTCCTCTCCCTCTCTCTCTCCCTCTCTCTCTTCCTCTCCACCTCTCCCTCTCTCTCTTTCCCTCTCCCCTTTCTCTCTCCCCACTCTCTCTCCCTCTCTCCCTCTCTCCCTCCCCCCTCTCTCCCTCTCTCTCTTCCTCTCCCCCTCTCTCTCCCTCTCTCCCTCTCCCACTCCTCTCTCCCTCTCTCCCCTCTCCCCCTCTCCCTCTCTCTCCCTCTCCCACTCCCCTCTCCCTCTCTCCCCCTCTCTCCCCCTCTCTCTCTCTTCCTCTCTCTCCCCCCCTCTTTCCCTCTCTCCCCCTCTCTCTCCCCCTCTCTCCCCCTCTCTTTCCATCTCCATCTCTCCCTCTCTCTCTTTCTCTTTCCCCCTTTCTCTCTCCCCACTCTCTCTCCCTCTCTTTCCCTCTATCTCTTTCCCTCTCTCTCTCTCTCTTCCTCTCCCCCCTCTCTCTCCCTCTCCACCTCTCCTTCTCTCCCACTCTCTCCTGCTCCCTCTCTCTCTCTCTCCCTCCCTTAAAAAATGCTTTTCTGCAATGTACACCCTGCATTTTAAAACACATATTGAAGATTTGGACCAACCTCTCCCAAACCAGGGGTCTTTTTGATGCATGAAATTTCAAATTCTATAAAATCCAATCACCACTTTGATAGAAAGGGAGATAGAAACGAAAGCCAGCCTTTTAAAATGTATTCGGCATAGCAGTCCAGCATGGGCGAATGCTGAATTATCAGTTTTGTATCTACAAGCGTGCCAAATAGAGATGATGCTTAACTCTAAAACTTTACGGTGTAATAACTTTCTCTTCAAGATTGGAGAAATCTCTCTGTGGTTTTAAGCCTTCAGTTTGGACTTGATTATTTATTTCATTCATTATTCATTGATCAATTTATCACCCAGCAGAAGGCCATAACTTCTCCTCTCACACGCTGGAATGCTGAACATATAATAATAATCTTAGATTACAGAAAGATAGATTCAAGTTGGACATAAAAAGTAGCTTCGTAACAAAAAACAGCAATTAAATAGAAGAATCAATAACCATGGGAAGTGGTACATCCATCCCTTTGATGGATATATTTAAGGAGAGACTAAACAACCACTGGTGGGGATGCTTTAAAACAAGGGTCTCCAGACTTGGCAGCTTTAAGACTTGTGAACTTCAACTCCCAGAATTCCCCAGCAAGCATGGTGTCCAACCTTGGCAACTTTAAGACTTGTGGACCTCAACTCCCAGAATTCCCCAGCTAGCATGGTGTCCAACCTTGGCAACTTTAAGACTTGTGGACCTCAACTCCCAGAATTCCCCAGCTAGCATAGCTGGCTGAGGAATTCTGGGCATTGAAGTCCACAAGTCTTAAAGTTGCCAAGTTTGGAGACCCCTGCTTTATAGTTAATTTTTTTGTGTGCTAAATGTTCACATCTAATGTGGTCATTCAATGAAATGACCAAAGGTTCCTACCTTAGAGAAATATGGATTCTAAATCCATATTCTCTGCTAGCATTCAGACTTCTGCTTTTTAAATGAAACTCCTTATGATGGGTCCTTCCTTCCTTCCTTCCTTCCTTCCTTCCTTCCTTCCTTCCTTCCTTCCTTCCTTCCTTCCTTCCTTCCTTAATAAATGAATGAATAAATAAATAAATAAATAAATAAATAAATGTGTTGCATCATACCATTTACCATTTTAATGCAATTCTAATAATTCAAACTTCCTGATTTGATGTGGGAATGAAAATACCAAATTCACTTCTCCAGATTTTCTAGCCAGTCAATCAATCAATCAATCAATCAGAATAGAGCTGGAAGGGATCTTAGAGGTCTTCTAGTCCAACCCCTTGTTCAAGCAGGAGACCCTACACAATGCACAGTCCCTGTTCTAGTCCTTATTAAAGGCTGAAATAGGTGCTGAGATTTAAATTCTTCAATTTACACATTACTGATTTGGTGGGTTTTGTTTAGGGTTAGGTTAGGGGGTTGGGGTTTCCCCAACCCGCCCCTCAAAAAATAAAGCCAAAGGAAAGATTAGCAGAGAGAACTCCTTTTCTTTTCTTCTCTTCTCCTCATGTGATCCAATAAGCTCTTCGCAGAGGTAGCTTCATCTTTGTTGATTTCATCTCAAGCGCGCGAAGCTTATTTACAAGCAAACTGTCTGCTGAATATCTTAAGACTGAAAGAATCATCCACCTGCTGTGCTTACCCACAGAAAAATGCTAGAGCCCTGGATGGATAATCATTTCAGCAGGCCCTTCAGCACAGTCATGCTAGAAAGTTTAAACACAATTGTTATCAGTTGTGATTACGCTGGGTTTTGAAGACATTTGGCTTGTTTAAGGCTTCGGTTCGTAGCGGCAAAGCCCAATTTCTCTCCGTGGTTATCGAAGTGGTTAAACTGCACTTCGGCTATTGAATAGTTGGGATGAATCATACGATTGAATTGCTCCAGCATATAGAATCAAAGAGAAAGATTGTTCCCTCTACATGGAAACAAAATACTTGGAGTTTCTAAGTATTCTAGCCCTACATTCTAAAAGATCCATCTCATCCTGGGCACCCTTTTTTTTTGAACTTTTACCATCTGGCAGACGGTACAGGATAATAAAAACAAGGACAAATAGGCTGAAAAACAGCTTGGTGTGGCAGGGGAAGGATACTGTAAAATCTCCATTCCCACCCCACTCCAGGGGAAGGTTACTGCAAAATCCCCATTTCCTCCCGATCAGCTGGGATTTGGGAGGCAGAGAATAGATGGGGGCAGGGCCAGTCAGAATTTTTACTACCGGTTCTCCGAACTCCTCAAAATATCCGCTACCGGTTCTCCAGAACTGGTCAGAACCTGCTGAATCCCACCTCTGGAGCAGGCTATTCTACATGATTTGCAATCTGTCTTTTAACCTACCTGGTATAATTGATGGTTATTCACTTCATCTTCAGCTAAGGAAGTCTAAGATGAAAGATCTCGTTAATGCAGCTATACATTTTTGCCATAAATAGGACGGCTTTTCAAAATCTCCCCTTTTGGTGAATTAAATTCTGAACTCACACAAAATATAATCCATCCTTGGGTAGAATTAGGGCTCAATTTTTTTCCCAAACCCACATCAAGATCACGACAACGTAGTTGTGGCTGCGTATCTCGATACAATGGAGGTTATAAAGAAAAACCGTGGAAATTACAAGGAGAAGAGAAATACACTTTTCTCCCTGCTTTGATGAAAAAGTCATAACAGTTTCTCATAAAGATGGGAGTCAAATCATGAGAAATATATTGGATGTCATGGGGCAGAATAGATAGCCACAATGCTATTTTAATTATATGTTTTTTTTAATAAAAAAAAACATTCCTAGCAGTGCCTCAATAAGCTAATTTGTAGTTATTTAACGTGATAAGGAAAGATAAGTTGATTGGGTGTTTTTGAAGATAAAAATATAACTGACAGCTCACCTTTTGATCTCCGGATTGAAAGCTGAGGTTCTGAGGAATGTCTTTTGTTATCTTCAGCTGGGTATCATTGTCGTACAAAACCAAATGGAAGCAAAATGTATAAAATAGTGACTTTAACCAATTGTGTAACACTTTAGTGGTCACCCGGGGGTAACAATGTCCAGATTTAAAGGGAATGTACAAGGAAAAGGAAGAGGATGTTCTTGAATGGCAAGCAGGTAAGGAAACCCTAATCAGCAGAGCGTAGGTGGTTTTCCCCCTTCAATGAGCGGCAAATAAATTTCATAAAGAAAGAAATAATGGCATTTTCGAAGTACAGACAAATGCTCAAGGAAAAATGTGAGGGAGAAGCTTTCATCCTTGGAGGCATCAGGTGAAACAAGATCAAAAATGATTAGGGGACTGGAGGCTAAAACATATGAAGAACAGTTGCAGGAACTGGGTATGTTAGTTTAATGAAAAGAAGGACTAGGGGAGACAGGATAGCAGTCTCAGGGGTTGCCCCAAAGAAGAGGGAGTCAAGCTATTCTCCAAAGCACTTGAGGGCAAGACAAGAAGCAATGGGTGGAAACTAATCAAGGAGAGAAACAACTTAGAATTTTGGAGAAATGTTCTGGCAGTGAGAACAATTAATCAAAGGAACGGCTTGTCTCCAGAAGTTGTGGTTGCTCCATCATTGGAGGTTTTTAAGAAGAGATTGGACAGCCATTTATCTGACATTGTATAGGGTTGGACTAGAAGATCTCCAAGGTCCCTTCCAACTCTGCTATTCTATTCTATTCTATTCTATTCTATTCTATTCTATTCTATTCTATTCTATTCTATTCTGGAACAGAACAGAACAGAACAGAATAGAATTTTTTATTGGCCAAGTGTGATTGGACACACAAGGAATTTGTCTTGGTGCATATGCTCTCAGGGTACATAAAAGAAAAGATACGTTCATCAAGAATCATAAGGTACAACACTTAATTATAGGGATAGGTTATAAATAAGCATCTACTCTACTCTACTCTACTCTACTCTACTCTACTCTACTCTACTCCACTCCACTCCACTCCACTCCACTCCACTCCACTCCACTCCACTCCACTCCACTCCACTCCACCCCACCCCATCCCATCCCATCCCATCCCATCCCATCCCTTCCTCTCCTCTCCTCTCCTCTCCTCTCCTCTCCTCTCCTCTCCTATTCTTTTAGATCCCAGCTAGATCTATATCACCACTGATGACCAGCACAAATAGCCAATAGGATTCCACTTCAGCCTATAAAACTGATGGCTCATCAGCTGGACATAGGCAGCCAGTTATTCTGTAATCCACCTATAAACCTGAGAACTCTTTTGTCAGTCAGCATAAGACAATATATTGTGATATAACCATCTTGTATTCTCCAAAATTCCACCTAAATGTTGATATATATACATATATGTATATATATATATATAAATGTCCTTCCGAATGTTCCCAATATTTCAGTCCTTGGGTTTTTTTTCCCTGCCTTTCCACAACTTTAAGCGAAGACTTCTTACTTCCAGCTGTCTTTTAGTAGAAGTTGACTATAATTGCACTTACTTTATTGTGGAGACATTTATGATTATTCCTCTCCCGAGCCCTTTGACGGATGTGTGGCTTCGAATTTAGGTTACTCCTCAAAGAAGCCACCTGTTGGGATGTAGCAATTAAATAATGTGAAATTGCAGTCATGCCAACAGAAGAGTTGTCGAGTTTTACCAAAGCTAGTTCTTTCTCTGAACATAATAACAGTAAATTTCTAGAGTCCTGTAGAGCAATATCCATTAGATTTATAATGTTGCAATTCCCTACCCAACTAGTTTTGCCTGAGGGTGAGTATATTACATTTCATCACAGTTTCATTTTCTCCCACAGATGAGAAATGGGATTGCTATTGCAGTTATGTAGCATGCATGTGTTAAATCTGATCTCTAATAAAATCAAACACATCACAACTCATAGTACTTTAGCACAGCGTCGGCAAAATGAAACACCATCTGTCATCGTGGAGAGATTGCCTTATTATAACACATACACAGACACACATTAAGAAAAAAAAAAACCCAGCTACCCTGACTGCTTGGTGTGAACTTTGTGATTTAATAAATGGGTAAATGGAAACTGATAATTACAATCTTATTTATTTTAAGTTATGAGTTAAAGCTGCAAAAAAAATATATGTATATTGAAGTATAATTTAATTAATTGCAGGATGGAGTGTTAATGTTAAAAAGCAAATATTTAGAATGTGAGTCTAAATTTAAAAGAGATGCAAAATGAGAACGAGAAGGAGGTGAATGGATTCAGAGGGCTGCCAAAATCCCGGATAAAAATGGAAGCTGAAGATAGACAAAATTCCTGCCAAAACTGAGGCCATTTTAGCATCCCAGCGAATCGTTGTTAAAACAACCTATGGTGTCAATCAAGAAGGGATTTTGGAAAAAAACAGACAAACAAATCCCAGTCATGTTACAATGACATTGGTCTGATACTCTATTGTTTAATAGTACAGGAGCATTTGCTTATTAATTGTAACTTGGCTTTTCTTTCAGAGTGTCTGCAGTCAGTATACAGGTAGTCCTTGATTTATGGCCATAACTGAACCAGGGGTGAAATCCAGCAGGTTCTGACCAGTTCTGGAGAACCGGTAGCAGAAATTTTGAGTAGTTTGGAGAACTGGCAAATACCACCTCTGGTTGGTCCCAGATAGAGGTGGGATTCAGCAGGTTCTGACCAGTTCTGGAGGACCAGTAGTGGAAATTTTGAGTAGTTTGGAGAACTGGTAGTAAAAATTCTGACTGGCCCCATCCCCATCTATTCTCTGCCTCCCAAGTCCCAGCTGATCAGGAGGAAATGGGGATTTTGCAATAACCTTCCCCTGGAATGGGGTGGGAATGGAGATTTTACAGTATCCTTCCCCTGCCATGCCCACCAAGCCATGCCCACCAAGCCATGCCACACCCACTAAGCCACAGAGAGAGATGGAGAAATAGGTTAAGCAAGATGATAGATTGTAGGTAGGTAGATAAGTAGGTAGGTAGACAGACAGACAGACAGACAGACAGACAGATAGATAGATAGATAGATGATGGAGAGAGAGAGAGAGAGAGAGAGACAGAGAGAGACAGAGAGAGACAGAGAGAGAGAACAGACATGCTTTGTTGGCAGGAAGTATGAGGCATAAAACCTACAGTAAAATAAAGTCAGGGTATTACAGAATGAGAATATAACTTCTGTGATTTAAATCATGCTGTGAATTAGGGTGAACAGTAATGAGCTAGACGAATCCCCTTTTATTCTACTGACATGGGGTAGGCCATTGTCCAGTTGCTGAATATATATATTTGATGTCAAAGGAAGGTTTCAAATGTAGTCCCAGATATTTCCAGGCGAACGCATTGGCTAACAAGTGAGAGAGAGAAGGCCTCCATTGGAGTTCCTGCTATCCATCAAAAGGAGTCATGCTAGACTAGATATCAGGCTGTTTTGGCAGCTGCTGAAATCAAAAGTAATTTCTTGCACGCAAAACTCTCCGAGAATCTACCATTAGCAAAACTTATTGAAATGAAAAGGATGGGGTTACAAGAATTTCAGAATCTGAGCTCTTTCTATAGTCTTCTTCATCTTCTTGTGCCATATCCGTCATCGGAGGTTGACGATCATGTTGGTGATCCTATTTTGATCAACAGCCACACGAAAAAGTGCTGCTGAGTTTTGTCCAAACCAGTCCCTTAAATTTTGAAGCCACAATGTTCTTCTTCTGCCTGGATCTCATTTGCCTTCAATCTTTCCCTGGAGGGTTAAGTGAAGAATGCCATATTTTTCCGGGTGTCACATCATATGTCCAAAATATTCTAATATTCTAATAAATATTCTTTCTATATAGAATCAATTTATCTGGCAAGAAGGGAGACTTTTTCCAGCGTCTTTCTAATAGCCTTACTTTGATCTGTCAAGAAGATGGGTTGGATAAGAACGAAAGTGGTGGTTGACTGTTTAGAAATCATTCTCCTGAATCGTCATCATGAGTCTGGGACTCCACCATTTCACTAGATGAGCAAGGAAGAGTCTCAGGTGGTTTAATGTTTAATTTCCACTAATGGCTGTCTTGGGATGCAGATGTGAGACAGAATTATGCTTCGAGCCTCCAAGGATAGAAATGGAATTGTATTGTGCTCCAGTTCTGAAGGCAAAAAGCATGGTGCTTTGGAACGCAGGCGGGGATGAACATCACAGCCTCTTAAACCGAATACAACTTGCCCCAGAGTCATGCGAAACTTATGGAAAATGGCTGTGCAACCTCCAGAAAAAGATGCAGGTACTTTCAGGAGTCGGAGGATGTTGCTCGGTAAGGACCCTCATGCACTCCAAAGGAAGAATCTTCTCCCTCTGTACGCAAAACTACTATACAGCCATATTTTATATGTCAGTGTCAATCCATGTGGACAGATGACAGACAGAAGATATAGATATACATACATACAGAGAGAGAGAGAGAAATAATAGAGAGTGAGTGAGATAGATAGACAGACAGATAGAGATGGATGGATGGAGAGCTAGAGAGCTAGAGATGAAGGAGAGAGAAAGGTGGAGAAATAGGTCAAGCAAGATGATAGATTGTAGATAGATAGATAGATAGATAGATAGATAGATAGATAGATAGATAGCAATGTGATTTAGCGGTTGAGAAAATAGACTAGGATGGTGTAGACGCAGGTTCTCTGTCTTAACCCAACCAACATCCCATTTTTTGGTGGTGGAAAAATTGAAGTAGATAGCAGAAAGATATAAATCTAAAAAGAAAATTAAATAATCCTTTGGAAAGAGATGGAAAAGGCGAAGTAAAGTAGCTACTTTGCTATATTTTGACTTCTCGGTATTTTGAGAAATTAATTTTAAAATACCATAGATATTGTAGACAATAAAATATGCTTTTCCCCCAACGTTTTTAGTGGTTTAGAGCGTTTTAGAATTGATGGTCTTATTTTTTTTTTCTTCCCTTGACAGCTGTTCAAATTATATTTAAGAGATGGCAGAATATGCGCTCCTTTCTTAATAAATGAAGCTATTTGACAGGGTACATTTTAACTTTAAACTAAATTTGAGAACTATAAAAAGAATAATTAATCAACTGTGATATAATTTGTACAACCATCCATAAAGCAGGGTTAGATATTTTCAAATTATAGTAATACGGGGGGAAAAAACCATTATCTTTCCATGAAATGTTATTACACTTTTTTCCTAATATCTCTGTCTATATTGCTAAACCTCCTGTCTATTATACGATAATTTATCCTTCTCTTGAATTACCTGCAAAGACTGTAAAACATTCCGCTCTAACATCAAATTGCTAACATGATGGCCAATCCTATCAGCAGGAGCTCATCAGCAAAATCAGGGAGTAAAATCATTTCTAGGGATCTTCAGGTTGGTTAAATACCATGAAGCCATTTCTACAGAATGCGGGCATGAGATTTTGCCCATGGAATTTATCCAAAGATTATCGCTCTAACAGCAAATCCATATTTACTATTGGGCCCATCACAAGCATGGCTGAGTTACCATTTCCAGGAGCATAGGAAATGATGAGTTTTGCTTTCACCCTATTCCAGTGGCAGAATTCAGCCGGTTCAGGCCAGTTCGGGAAAACCGGTTGTTAAATTGCTGGCTGGCCCTGCCCCTCCCCTTCCAGGAGTCCCCACACACCCCGTTTTGGCTTCCAGGTAAGTGCAAGATTCCGAGGTGGGTAAAATGAGGACCCAGATTGTTGAGGGAGATTGGCTGACTCTGTAAACCGCTTAGAGAGGGCTGTAAAGCACTCTAAAGTGCTAGTGCTACTGTTATATCCCAAAAGTGATATGAAATACAGCAATGGAATATCATCTATCTTTAGAGGAAAGGTGTTCTCTACCTTCTGTGAAGCAGCTTTGAAATTTCAAAAAGTGTACATAATGGTAATAAGTTGAGATATCTTGGCAAAGAATCAAATGTATGTTTAGAAGCTTTTTATAAAAGTGTTCCAATATCTCAGGGGCTGCCACAAAGAAGAGGGAGTTAAACTATTCTCCAAAGCACCTGAGGGTAGGACAAGAAGCAATGGGTGGAAACTAATCAAGGAGAGAAGCAACTTAGAACAAAGGACAAATTTCCCGACAGTAAGAACAATTAATCAGTGGAACAACCTGCCTCCAGAAGTTGTGAATGCTCCAATTCTGTTCTGTTCTGTTCTATTCTATTCTATTCTATTCTATTCTATTCTATTCTATTCTATTCTATTCTATTCTATGATTCTACTCTACTCTACTCTACTCTACTCTATGATTCTATTCTATTCTATTCTATTCTATTCTGTTCTATTCTATGATTCTATTCTATTCTATTCTATTCTATTCTATTCTATTCTATTCTATTCTAAATACAAACTCTCGACCCTGCATAATTTAAAATGGCCTCACAGAAACACAAACCCTGATCTAAACTTCGAAAGAAAAATTCATATCTAAAAATAAAAACATTGATAGCTATCGGCCATCCTATCTCCTGGATACCAGTTGGGAGACATAACCGACTAAGGTATAAGAGAATAAAAGCAAGGAGGATGTGTTGTTTGTGTTTAAACTTTCAGATGAATTGCCAAGTGGTTTTTGTTGTTATTGTTGTTACTTGTCAAGCCATTGTTGGAAGCCATCCTTTTTTTTTTAAACAAATTGCAATAAAAATACAATTTCCAGCCCAACTTTATTTTTACATTTGAGAAAACGGTCTCAAAGGACTTACATTTTTCTCTGCATACGATATGGCGGCACAAAAGCAACATGTTGCTTATGTTTGTAAGGAAGATAAAGGCGAAAGCAACAGTGTTCAGAGAGAAAGTGGGAAGAATAGGGCTCCCACTGAGAACTGAAATTGCACAAAATCTTTTTCAGGTATTGCATTAAAGGATCTTCTTGGAGGATTAGTCTTTTGTCTTCTTCGGGCCCAGTCAGCCACGTGCTGTGTGGGGTCCCAAAAAGTCTCTTTTTAAAATTTCAGCTGGGCTAGTAACTTGGCAAAACCATCTACATAATCTCAGAGATCCACCCGACCAGTCATTGCATTGATAATAGGTAAAGGTAAAGGTTCCCCTCGCACATATGTGCTAGTCGTTCCTGACTCTAGGGGGCGGTGCTCATCTCCGTTTCAAAGCCGAAGAGCCAGCGCTGTCCAAAGACGTCTCCGTGGTCATGTGGCTGGCATGACTCAATGCCAAAGGTGCCCGGAACGCTGTTACCTTCCCACCAGGTGTGGGTTCTACTTACCTTTACTACCAATTCGCAATGGGGCCGTACGCGCAGACTCACTTCGCTCACACACATGCACTTCTGTGCACGCGCAGAAGCTCCCTGATGACGTTGGGGTCGGTGGGAGGACCCTCCCGCTGCTTTTACTACCAGTTCTATAGAACCGGTCCAAACCGGGGCAACCCACAACTGCTTCCCACCAAAGGTGGTTCCTATTTTTTTACTTGCATTTTTTACGTGCTTTCGAACTGCTAGGTTGGCAGAAGCTGAGACAAGTAACGGGAGCTCATCCCGTTACACAGCGCTAGGGATTTGAACATCTGAACTGCCGACCTTTCAATCGACAAGCTCATTGACAATACAGATAGTCAATCAGAATAGAGCTGGAAGGGACCTTGGAGGTCTTCTAGTCTAACCCCCCTGCTCATCCATTGTTGGAAACCAATCAAGGAGAGAAGCAGCCTGGAATTCAAGGTCATAGTCCTTGATGTATGATCACAATTGAGTCCTATGTGTGTTTATACACACTGTTGTACACACTGTTGTAAGTCAAGAACAATCTGTAATAATGGCCCCCATTGATACCTTCAACCAAAATCTCCAAACCAGTGTTTCAATTCGAAGATGGGTGGACTTCAGTTCCCAGAATTCTCCCAGCCGGAGTAGAGAATTCTGGGAGTTGACGTCTATCCATCTTCGAATTGCCAATGTTGAAAAACACTGCTCTAAACTGAGAACTGCAGTGACTATAAGTCACTGCAATAAATTGCAAGGGGGGGAAAAGTATCAAAATTAATGAAACGCTAGACTAAATGGATCCCCTTTGGGATAAATATTCCTTTATTTCCAGATCAATATCACCAACAATAAATATGGAAGGAGAATGTTGATTCTCACTGTGTTTTGCCCATTCAGCACTCAGAATGGAATTTATTTTCTTTTATATGAGCAGCTGTGCATTCTGGGAAGAAAGAGAGGCTGCCAATCCTTTCCCCCTAAACATCTCCTCCCCTCCTGCGTTCTAAAAATAATTTGATATGTACGGCACATATCAAACGTAAAACGGGGTTCTCTAATTGTATGCTAATGCACTGTTTGTTTAATTGTGGTGAATCAAGAGAGAGGTGAAAATGCCGGCTCCAATCGTTTTGCACTTGCTTTAGGTGTTAAATGAAATTAAGCCCGCTTGTTCCTTCTCTCTCTTCTACCAGGGATAATTGAATGGATCACTGCAAACAGTTGCGTAGAGTGAACTGCAGGGCAATAAATGTCTATCTGGGCTCGAAAACACAGGACATGCCGTACAGAGAAATAATCCTGCAAAACAAACTGTAAAATTCTACGGGAACTGTTTGTGAGAGAAGCAGGTTAGGCTGCAAATCCTGAGAGGGATTGAAAATGAAAACTTGAAGGATGAAAGCACAGTTTATAGATTGCATGTTGTCTGTCTGTTTCTGTCTGTCTGTCTGTCTATCTATATCATTTTTCTTTCTTTCCTTCCTTTCTTTATCATCTGTCTGTCCGTCTGTATCATATATATATATACATATATACATATATATACATATATACATATATATATATATATATATATATATATATATATATATATATATCATATCTCTCATCTATCTATCTATCTATCTATCTATCTATCTATCTATCTATCATCATCTGTCTGTCTATCTCTTCTATTTCCTGAGTTCCTACATATATATCCTATATATCCTGAGATAGATAGACAGACAGATAGACAGACGGATGGACAGACAGATGAAATATAGATAAATTCAGAGAGACAGATGAAATATAGATAGAGACAGACAGACAAACAGATGAAATACAAATAAATACAGACAGATGAAATATAGATTAATACAGACAGATGAAATATAGATAAATACAGACAGATGAAATATAGATAAATACAGACAGACAGACAGACAGACAGACAATGAGGCTATCCCTTTGATTAATGCAAAGATGCATCATTTCAGGGGTGAAATCCAGCAGGTTCTGACAGGTTCTGGAGAATCGATAGCGAAAATTTTGAATAGTTCAGAGAACCTGCAAATACCACCTCTGGCTGGCCCCCGAATGGGGAGGGAATGGACATTTTGCAGTATCCTTCCCCCAGGAGTGGGAAGGGAATGGGGATTTTGCAGTATCCTTCCCCCAGGAGTGGGAAGGGAATGGGGATTTTGCAATATCCTTCCCCTGCCACACCCACCAAGCCACGCCCACCAAGCCACGCTCACAGAACCGGTAGTAAAAAAAAAAATTGGATTTCACCACTGCATCATTTCTATAAGTTTTTCTGGGATATTAAAGCAACATTGCAAAATTGGGAAGGGAAGGAGATGATTTGCCAGCAAATTTATGGAATGTTAAGAGCCAGTCTGGGTTTAGAAACAACCTTAGAAAATGTGGAGCACTTTTTTTCTCCAGTCAATGGAAATTCACCGTGTGATTGTCGATAGAGGTGGATTCTCTTCCACTGTCTCGTATAAATCAGTTTTATTTTACTTTTTGTTGGCAAAACAGGTCAGGTTTTGCATCATAAACCCATTCAATTGAGTTAGCCTGCAAATGAAAAATGTTTTCCGGGGGGTAGAATTGGAGCAGGAATGAGGTTCTTCTGGTTACATTTTATACTCAGCATGTATTTTATTTTACACAGCTTGGGCCATATAATATAAATGGTATATATCTAGTGATCTTTTTAAAAAGAGATATGATTGTAGTCAAGCTGCGGAATGCAAAGTCAATTCTTTCTCTCTAAATATGAAAATAAGCCAGTAAAGCCCATTTTCAGGTATTCTCCAAAAGATGTAGTCTCCTAGCAGAGTTTTGGACAGGAAGCAGTCAGGAGGGTTTTCGCATATTAATAAATTCATGTCTGCTCCAGTGGTGAAATCCAAATTTCTTTACTACCGGTTCTAGTGGGCGTGGCTTGGTGGGTGTGGCAGGGGAAGGATACTGCAAAATCTCCATTCCCTCCCCACTCCTGGGGGAAGGATACTGCAAAATCTCCATTCCCACCCCACTCCAGAGGAAGGGTATTGCAAAATCCCCATTCCCTCCCCACTCTTGGGGGAAGGATATTACAAAATCTCCATTCCTACCCCACTCCAGGGGAAGGATACTGCAAAATCTCCATTCCCACACCACTCCAGGGGGAAGGATATTGCAAAATCCCATTCCCTCCCCACTCCTGGGGGAAGGATATTGTAAAATCTCCATTCCCACCCCACTCTGGGGCCAACCAGAGGTGGTATTTGCTGGTTCTCCGAACTGCTCAAAATTTCCGCTACCGGTTCTCCAGAACCTGTCAGAACCTGCTGGATTTCACCCCTGGTCTGCTCCCTCTTAGGTTGTATTGTATGGGTACAAGTTAAGAGGGATATTACAAAGTATTATCCAAAACAAAACGAAAAATATGAGTAGCTGCCAACAGATCTTTGATAGAACTGCAAACTGTTGGTTATTTATTTCACTTTTGGATTTTTAGAAAATGTAGCTTCAAATAAAAATAATGAACTCTAAAGTTCCATAAAATATAGATTGAAAAACTATGTCTTAGAATAGCCAAGAGCCCATAATAATCATCAGGATAAGCAGTATATCTCCGTAGCCAATAGAGCAATGCTGGCTGGGGATTTCTAGCAGCTGAACTCCACACATCTTAAAGTTGCCAAGGCTGAAAAACATTGTAATACGTGCTTAAAAAGACGATGTTTTGAAGTGCTCCAAAGATTAATAACACTATATTAAAGTGGTTAAGGTAAAGGTTCCCCTCACACATATGTGCTAGACGGTCCTGACTCTAGAGGGCGGTGCTCATCTCTGTTTCAAAGCTGAAGAGCCAGTGCTGTCTGAAGACGTCTCCGTGGTCATGTGGCCGGCATGACTCAATGCCAAAGGCGCACAGAATGCCGTTACCTTCCCACCAAAGGTGGTCCCTATTTTTCTACTTGCATTTTTTACGTGCTTTCGAACTGCTAGGTTGGCAGAAGCTTGGACAAGTCACGGGAGCTCACCCTGTTACGTGGCACTAGGGATTCGAACTGCTGAACTGCCGACTTTTCGATCAACAAGCTCAGCGTCTTAGCCACTGAGCCACCGCATCTCTTTTATTTATTAAAGTGGTTACAGCCAAGTAATTGTAAGAGAGAGGAAAGCACTCTGGACACTGATACAATGGAATAACTTACAACGAATATTTTTCAGAAGGAAGGAAGATTAGGAAGCTGGTTAATTAGGAGAGGGGTTGTTTAGGAAATTCAACTAGTTCCACTACCTAGTTAGTTGAGCTGAAAAGAAAGCAATCCTTTGGGGTGTGGGGGGGGAACAGAATTTCAGCTGAGCCAAATTCAAAAGAAAGCGAGTGGCATTGAATGAGATATAATCAAATGAAGAATGGAAGGGAAAGGCCATCGCGAATCGAAAGCGTTCAGCGAGAGTTTAATCTGTGCCAAAAAGAGAGAGCTGTTTTCTAGAATAAAATACATTATAAACTACAACTATCATGCTACAGTAGTAAGCAAACTAAACCCAGAGTTGGATTAAAAAAAAACATGCATGTAGAATATGTGGGAAGAGAGAGAGAGAGAGAGATGATATAGGTAGAGATAGAGACAGATAGAGATTATAGAGAGAGAGATAGGGAGAGGGGGTGGTGGATAGAGGGAGAGAGAGATAATAGAATAGAATAGAATAGAATAGAATAGAATAGAATAGAATAGAATAGAATAGAATAGAATAGAATAGAATAGAAATAGAACAGGAGTGGAGTGGGTGGAGTGGAGTGGAGTGGAGTGGAGTGGAGTGGAGTGGAGTGGAGTAGAATAAGATTTATAGTAGAATAGAATAGAATAAAATTTAGAAGAGAATAGAATAAGATTTAGAAGAGAAGAGAAGAGAAGAGAATAAACAGAGTTGGAAGGGACCTTGGAGGTCTTCTAGTCCAACCCCCTGCTTAGGCAGGAAACCCTACGCCACTTCAGACAAATGGTTATCCAACATCTTAAAAACTTCCAGTGTTGGAGCATTCACAACTTCTGGAGGCAAAAAGAGAAGTAGAAAGAGATAGAGATAGAGATAGAGATAGAGATAGAGATAGAGATAGAAATAGAGATAGAGACAGATATAGAGACTGATAATTGTAGATAGAGATAGATAGAGATAGAAAGACAGAGATGGGGATAGAAAATATAGACAGATAGGCAGATGATAGATGATAGATAGACAGACAGACAGACAGATGATAGACAGACATAAATTCAAACGTACACAGACAATGGAAGGGGCTCTGGAATGAATCAGAAATTCTATAAAATATGTGTATGGGAAACCGAGTCAAAGAGTCCATGTGATTGCTTTAGTGGTTAAGATAAAGAACAGGACATTTTTCCAATTACAGCCCATGAAAAACAAGAGGTCAGTGGAACAGACAGCAGAGCCTCTGAGGGGTACCGAGGATAATTTATTGACTGAAGAAATACACTTGGCCAGAAAATATTAAATGGCTTCTTTAAATCAATGTCCATAAAGGAATAAAGTGATATCAGCACTTCTATGACGGACAAGGGAATCCAACTCTTCAGGAACATGAGCCGATACCAGCAAAAGGCATCACGAAAGAGTCAAAGAGATTGGTGCATTCAAAGCCGGCTCAGAATTTCGCAGAGCGTTTCTGTAAGCTTCCTGTGGGTGAAATCGGGACAACGATGAGAAAGAGGCCACAACAGCCTGGAGTTGTATATTTTTTTTTTGGCCCAAGATACAAAACCTTTGCCAGACCAATTCTTGAATACAGCTTGTCCGCCTGGAACACACACTGTATTTCTGACATTAACATGATTGAGCGGGTTCAGAGCAGGGGTGGGTTTCAAAAAATTTTACTACCGGTTCTGTGGGCGTGGCTTGGTGGGCGTGGTGTGGCTTGGTGGGCGTGGCTTGGTGGCCATGGCAGGGTAAGGATACTGTAAAATCTCCATTCCCACCCCAATCCAGGGGAAGGTTTGGGATGGGATGGAAATGGAGTGGGGTGGAAATGGAGATTTTACAGTGTCCTTCCTCTGCCATGCCCACCAAGCCACACCACCAATCCCTGCCACGCCCACCAAGCCACACCCACAGAACCGATAGTAAAAATTTTTGAAACCCACTACTGGTCTAAAGGCATTTGCCCATGTAATAGAGCTGTATCAAAAACCTAAAAAAGCAAAAGTTAGAATATTTTGGACATGTGATGTGACATCCAGAAACATATGGCATCCTTCACTTAACCCACCAGGGAAAGATTGAAGGCAAACGAAGTCCAGGCAGAAGAAGAACATCATGGCTTCAAAATCTAAGGGACCGGTTTGAGACAAAACTAAGCAGCACTTTTTCGTGTGGCTGTTGATAAAAACAGGATCGCCAACATGATTGCCAACGTCCGATGATGGATATGGCACAACAAGAAGAATAGAGCTGTGTTACTATTATCTTTCTCATCTTTTCTTTTTTAAAAAAATAATTTTTATTAAACAGTTTGTCTTTAAAAACAACACAAAAAACAATGACACAGATATAAAAACAAAACATGTCAAGACAGAATGTATTGAACATTACATAACATTAATGGTACTTTTACAGGATTTTGTATCGATTTACGTAATTTGCTTTTGTAATTCTCTATTTTATCATTTCTATTTACTACTCAATAGTAGAATAATCGCATTACTCCAACACACACACACACACACACACACACACACACACTATAATATTCATTGTTCTTATCTACATACTGTATTTATATTCGTTTATATTCTTCTCATCTTTTCTATTACCTTCTCCTACTGGTATCTTATGATTATATGATCTTGTCATTTGTATGTACGCTTGTTCCTTGTATGTAGATATTGTTTGTATGTTTGTATGTACACTGATTATATTACCTGGTTGTTTGTATGTACACTGAGAGCTTATGCACCGGAGACAAATTCCTTGTGTGTCCAATCCCACTCGGCCAATAAAGTATTTGATTCTATCTATTATAAGTGTCAGCTGGGATTCCATAAATAGGGTGGCATTTTTTTAAAAAAAAAAAAAGTCCCATATTGCTAAATTGGAGCATCTTTTCGGAGCTGGAAAAAAGCAGAAGAACTTCTTAATAATTATATTTCTTTTATAATCGACATCAGGAACATGAGGGATTAGTAACAAAATATACCGTCTCCTTTCCCAAGGTCTGGAAAACAAAGCAATCTGGTCATATTTCAATCCCTTGCTCCAAATAATTAGAACATCACTTGAGTCTCATTCTGTTTAATGCAAGGTGCTGAGAAGAGGGTTTTTTCTTTTTAATTAAAAGCATTTCCTCTAAATGCTTCCTCCTCGCAAGTTGTAAAAATTAATCCTGGAAGTGTCAGATATAATGTAACACCATCTCAGTTTTTTAGGGTATTTTTTTCCTTTTTTGATACTACTTTTTATTAGATGCCACATGCTGGAACTCTTAACAGAACAGACAGGGAAATGGGAGAAAGCCACAAATGTTTAGACACGTTTGAGCCAACATGGCAGACTGGCTTGGAACGAAACATTTGGAAATTTGCAAGCTCTACCCGGGACATTTGCCTGCTTTGTCAAAACAGGGTCATCCCGCCGTAGATTTTTCAGGAGGGGGAAAAAAAGACATTGACAGTGTCATAACGACAAAGGGAGAGAGAATTCGGATGATAATATAATTCACTTAACAGCACAGCTGAAATCGCAGCGTTGGCATCCAAACGTTTCGTGCTGGGGAAGCAGTAACAAAATACAGGCAGGATCTGATATTTGCTGGATTTCTCAATGAGTTATAACAGCCCTACCAATTTGGTCTTTACTTAATCCTCCAGGGAAAGATTGAAGGCAAATGAGGTCCAGGCAGAAGAAGAATATCGTGGCTTCAAAATCGAAGGGACTGGTTTGGACTAAAACTCAACAGCACTTTTTGTGCAGCTGTTGATCGAAATAGGATCGCCAACACGATCACCAACGTCCAATGACGGACATGGCACCAGAAGAAGGAGAAGACCAATTTGGTAGAAGTTCTGTCCCGCTCACTGACTCACACAAACGTCACAATGGTTTAATTAATGTTCCCCAGTACAAGTAGCTCTGCACTTACAATACACTTAATGACCATTCAAAGTTACAATGTCAACTCACAAAGCATCCCTGGCATCGGTCGGAACCCTGACATACAACACGGGAAAACACGGTATTACTAGGAACCCTGACATTCAGCTTTCCTCAATGTCTGAGCTAAAATGGTGAGTCAGTACACCAACATCTGTGAATGATACATTGCAGAGGCTTGAAAGCGGTTGGTCTGTTATATTCTAGATGTCACAACAACATCCCACACTTGCAAAAGACAGTAGAGTCACAGAATACGTTAGGCTGTTTGACAAGCAAGTCTCGGATTCAAATAGCTGCTCTAATCTAATGCACCAAAGAGATTTCCATCAGAACAAATAGAGACAGCTCTGAAAACAGAAATTGAGACAAGACTGTCTCTGTGAAGGGGAAGATAGATCAACATCTGGAGAAGGGCAATTAATGGAATATATTGGGGATCGGGTGATTTTTTTTCCCTTTCTGTTGAATATTCCTTGATGAGTCATCTTTTGCTTCTCTGTTCTTAGCAAGCAACAGGGAGGAATTAAATGATCAGAAAGATGGTATTTTCTAGGGTTCCTTTAAGAATGGAATGGAATGAAATAGCAATAGCACTTAGCTTCACAGTACTTTACAGTCCTCTCTAAGTGGTTTACAGAGTCAGCCTATTGCCCCCAACAATCTGGGTCCTCATTTTTCTGACCTTGGAAGGATGGAAGGCTGAGTCAACCTTGAACCAGTGAGGATCAAACTATACCCAGCAGTCAGCAGAAGTAATCTGCAGTACTGCATTCTAACCACTGCACCACCACAGCACTTTTGATACACACAATACTTTTAATTATGTGTGATGATGATGATGATCGATGATGTTATCCATTCAGTCATGTCCAACCTTGATGATTCTATGGGCCAGGTCTCCCCACATCTTCCACTACTTCTTTGAGTTGTTCTACACTTTGGCTGGTGTCATCTCTGATGGTGTCCAGCCACCTTGTTCTTTGATGGCCTGGTTCCCTTTGACCACTAACTCTTCCAAACAGAATTACTTTCTCAAGTGAATTGCCCCGTGTGATATGACCAAAGTAAGTGAGATGCAATTTCGTGATTTTGCCTTCTGGTGACAAGTCTGGTGTAATGCGCTCCACTACGTGCTTGTTAATCAACTTTTTACACATAACTACGTGTCAATGTTGTATATTTTTAGCTTAAACATCAAACTCACAACAGGCATGACTTATGCCAAAGAGACTACGTCAAAGTCGAGAAGAAAGCAGAAATAGGTAAGTCAAGTTACAGATAGACTGCCCAGCAAACACATCCAGAGTTTTTCCAGTCAGTACAACTCCTGGCAGGCCTCTTGTTGGCCAAAATATTTCTGGAAATCACCTCCAAATCACAACCATTTGGCCTCCAGCCACATAGAATTTTTACTGCAAGCCGGAGAGCTCAAGCTCTTAGCAATTTTACTAGGTACATTAGTCCATTTGGACGAAGAAGAGACACAGAGCTCAAAGCTCTGGACATACGGGAGAATAGAATAGAATAGAATAGAATAGAATAGAATAGAATAGAATAGAATAGAATAGAATAGAATAGCAGAGTTGGAAGGGACCTTAGAGGTCTTCTAGTCCAAACCCCTGCTTAGGCAGGAAACCCTACAACACTTCAGACAAATGGTTATCCAACATCTTCTTAAAAACTTCCAGTGTTGGAGTATTTAAAATTTCTGGAGTCAAGTTGTTCCACTGATTAATTGTTCTAACTGTCAGGAATTTTCTCCTTCGTTCTAAGTTGCTTCTCTCCTTGATTAGTTTCCACCCATGGCTTCTTGTCCTGCCTTCAGGTGCTTTGGAGAATAGCTTGACTCCCTCTTCTTTGGGGCAGCCCCTGAGATATTGGAACACTGCTATCAAGTCTCCCCTAGTCCTTCTTTTCCTTAAACTAGACATACCCAGTTCCTGCAACCGTTCTTCATATGTTTTAGTCTCCAGTCCCCTAATCATCTTGGTTGCTCTTCTCTGCACTCTTTCTAGAGTCTCCACATCTTTTTTATATTGCGGGGACCAAAACTGGATGCAGTACTCCAAGTGTGGCCTTACCAAGGCCTTATAAAGTGGTATTAACACTTCATGTGATCTTGATTCTATCCCTCTGGGTGGTTAAAGAACAAGTTTCTTCCAGAACACAGAAGGTCCGTTGTGTGTCATTCAATTGTCAAGGTGACCGAAGGAAAGCAGGGAATGCTGTCGAATGAAGAGCAAGGTGGAGAAGATCTTTTGAAGGAGAAAACGAAGGGGGTAAAGAGGAACTTGGAGAATGAAGAAGTGATGGAGATGCTTAGATGGTTTGGCTTCTCTCTTGACCCCTCCATGAATAAATCATCTGGACTCCTTTTATGTTACCTGCCACTATGGGGAAGGGTGGAAAATATAGCCCACTACCACAGCAAGTGAACAGTAAACATTCCACAACGGTTCGGATATCACTGGAGTCCTGCCAGCCAAAATTACCCCTCTTCCAGCAAGATAAACATCATATTACTTCATTACCCTTTTAAAGCATATGCAAATTAAATCCATTATTCTTTCTTACGGCAGGAACGAGGTTCGTTTGTCTGGGATTCATCAGGCATCTTTTGTTACCGCTGTCCGTGAACAGACAATCCAGCCCTGTCTCTCTCTCTTCTCATCTTGGAATCAAACATTAATACCATTTGACAGTAATAAATAACAGTTATCACAATGGGGATCTAATCATGATTTTGGGGGGGGGAGGGCTCTCCCTTTCCCTCCCAAAACTGGCTCATCACCGACAACACCGTAAATGAGATTAGCATAACAGCTGCCGATGACAAATGCAGGGGAATCATTTCAATGCCGGCATGAGCTTTGAGTTGTGGCAGCATCGCCAAAATGGAATCCACTTGGCCTATATTGGCCTGGTTGGTTTTTGTATCCTGCTTTTATTATTTTTACAAACAATTTAAGGCGGTGAACATATCCAACATACCTTCCTCCTCCCGTTTCTCCCACAACAACCCTGTGAGGTGGACTGGGCTGAGAAAGAGAGGGGGATTGACTCAAAGTCACTCAGATAGCTTTCATGATTAAGGTGGGGCTAGAACTTACAGTCTCCTGGTGGTTGGCCCAAAGTCACCCAACCAACTTTCAGGTCTAAGGTGGGACTGGAACTCACTGTCTCCTAGTGGTTGACCCAAAGTCACTCAGGTAGCTTTCATGACCAAAGCAGGACTAGAACTCATGGCCTCCTGGTGATTGGCCCAAAGTCACTATGATAGCTTTCATGCCTGAGGCGGAACTAGAACTCACAGTCTCCTAGTGATTGACCTAAAGTCACCCAGCCAACTTTCATGGTTAAGGTGGGATTTTTGAACTCAAAGTCTCCTGTCTATGGAGATTCTCAGTTCATCCAGGTCATGGTTGTCCCAAAGGGGCATTTTTCAAGAGGCAGATGGACTTTCTGGTTTTTCTTTGAAGACGTTTCGCTTCCCATCCAATCAGAGCTGTTGTGACCTAGGCTTACTAAGTCAATAAAGACACAATTAGTCCCAAATAAACCTATTTTATTGTAACAGCTGAGAATTACGTTCATTCCCAGCTGAGTCCCAATTAGTTGCAAAACAAGTCCTTCGGAAGAAGTCCTTCAGGATAATCACCAACCTTTATCTTCTTTGACACCCTGCCAAAGGTCTTTCTTGGCAAAGCCCCACGAAGTTCAGAGACAAACAAGAGACACTGACTGGAAACAGAGTTAGCAATGTTGCTTTCCTGCAAAAAGGCCCAAGTGCCTTTGTTTCTCTTTTAAGCCTTATGGGAAGGGCCAATCATCTCCTGGCCTTACTCCTGAGTTGTCCCTTTTGCTTTAGCTGCTCTTGCCTTCTGGCAGCTCTGTGCATGCGTGCACTAGGAACAGGAACTCCTCCTATTCCTCTGTCTCTCTGCTGTCTGACTCTGGGTGCTCCGGAGTCCGCACATCACTCCCAGATGGCCCTGGCCCCATCTCTGTCTCTGACACAGAGCCCTTGTCCGGGCCTTCCCCAGACTGCAGGGCTGGCCCATGTTCCTCCCCAGCCTCCTCATTGTCCGACTCCGCTGCCAGCTCCGCAGGCTGCTGGCGGATCACACCATTTCCCTTATAGGAGACGTTGATGCAAATGATGGCATCACTTCTGTTCAAAATATAGATTCAAATAGATTCCTAGCATGATGAGATGTGAGGAGGGGGGTGGGAGGGGTTGTACAGAAACCAGCTCTTAAAAATAACTTTGCATTGCATTGCGGAGGGGTGTGAATACTGCTTTGACGAGCAAAGACATTCTTCGGAACTGGAAGTGCATAGATATTTTTAAGCCATGAAATGACTCTTCTAAATAGGATGTGAATGTTATTTCAGATCCTGGTCAAAGATCTGTGGTTTCCCCCAGTTATTTAAGAAAGAGCATATATGTTTGTTTATGCAAATAGTTTGGGGAACCGTCAAACCATCAAAGCCTACATTAGCAGCCAAACTCCAGAATGAAAATAGAGACATATTTATGATATTTTAGCCTGTTCCCGGCCTGTCTGATATTCTTAATCGCTTGCTAATTACGAAGGAGAGTTTTCAACGATTGGAGTTGCCTCCCACATCATTCAAAGCAACAGCAAACCCCTACCCTTGTAGAGATAATCCGGGAGTGGGCTGCTGGGGATTCGCAGGGGTTCAGGAGAAACTCTAGCTAAGATTCTGTGCAGTTTGGAGAACCCCCACATCTCACCCGCCCACCCTGCCCTGCCCCTCTCAGGAGTTCCCACACAGCCCATTTTGGATGCAGGTAAGTGCAGGGCACGCACAGAGGCTCAGGGAGGGTGAAAAACAGGTCTACCAGAAGTTTGGGAAGTTTGGAAGTTCAGGCCCGTTTCCAGCCTCCAGAGGGCCTCCAGAGCCTGGGGAGACCGTTTTTGCCCTCCCAGAGGCTCAAGGAAAACATCTGGAACCTGGGGAGGGCAAATATCCCCCCCACACCATGGTGCAGGAGGCTGACTAGGCCACCCCCACCATGGCCACACCCACTCAGTAACTGGGCAGAGAACCCCTTGCTAAAATTTTTGAAGCCCACTCCTGAGGTAATCTTTGCAACGACAACCGCACCACGCCAGGCCCCTTGTCCTCCTCTGTCTCCCAGAACTTGACCAAACCTGTGTTCCCCAGTTTGAGGGCACCATGTAACCATCTCGTCCTTCTGCCATCCCCTTCTTTTGCCTCCGATCATTGACATCCCAGACATCAGGGTCTTTTCCAACCGGGTGGCCAAAGTATTTGAGCTTCAGCTTCAGCATCTGTCCTCCCAAAGAACAGTCAGGATTGGTTTCTCCTCCTCATTAGTCACCCCTTATCTTTTCAACCTGTGATATGGAGGATGAAGATTAGGAGAGGTACAGTGGCCTAGAGGTGTAGCTCTCACCTCATAAGCAAGAGGCTGTGAGTTTGATCCTAGGTAGAGGCAGATATTTCTCTCTTTGGGCACAATGAGAATATATCTACTGAACAAAACTCTGCATTGGAGACAGGAAAGGCATCCAGCCATTAAACATTCTTCTAGCTCCGTTCAGTTGCCCAGATTCCACCCTGCAAGGGATTATGGGGTTGTTAAAAGATAATGATGATATGAAGGATGAAGATTGGAGGATTCTCTGTGTAAGATTTCTCCTCTGTGTTTATTTGTCAGAGAACTAAAGCATCTGAGGGGTAGGACAAGAAGCAAGAAACTCATTAAGGAGAGAAGCAATTTAGAACTAAGGAGAAATTTCCTGACAGTGAGAACAATTAATAAGTGGAACAACTTGCCTCCAGAAGTTGTGAATGCTCCAACACTGGAAGTTTTTAAGAAGATGTTGGACAACCATTTGTCTGAAGTGGTGTAGGGTTTCCTGCCTAAGCAGGGGGTTGGACTAGAAGACCTCCAAGGTCCCTTCCAACTCTGTTATTCTATTCTATTCTAACTAAGATCTCTTTACTCTCAGGTTCCGTAGATGCTGAGCAGCTGCACAGGGTGGTCCATACAATGGTAGACATTTCCCCCCCTGGTTCCTGAAGTAATCCATTTTCTGGATTATCACAATGCACTGAACCCTAAACTAAATAAATTGGTTGGGTTCACGCCATGTACACCGCTCCAAAAGCCTAAATTTCATACTAATCGAGCTGAGCATGTCGTGCAAAATACGTCCCCTAGGTTTGTTTGTTTGTTTGTTTGTTTTTTAACTTGATCTGGGGAGGGTGTTGTCTACCCGTATAATCTCCCTACTTCGCCTTCCCTCTTGCTCTGCCACCGCCTGGGCGCGCACGGATTTCTTTCTGTTCACGACGGCCTTCAGATCTGGGTTGCTCTCTCACACAATGCACAAAGCTAGGATAAAAAAAATAAAAAAATAAAAAAAAATACCGAAGGCTTTGCTTAGCATGTATCCATCTAATACCCTGCCTTGATGGCAGATTGCATGCTGGGTCAGCATTAGACTTTCAAGTGGCACGTTGAAAACTGAATTTGCATTCTTAAGTGTTCGGTTTAAATGGGTGACTCTAATGAGCACGACAACTACAAAAGGGAACATTGGAAGGACCGGGGCGGAGGGGGGGGAGATTGAGGGGAAAACACTGGTTCTTCAGACTTTTCATAAAGCTACAGCTGACTATTTGAAAGTACTTTCTGCTGATCAAAGAGGCATGCACAAACACACCCGCACAACCCTAGACCAGGGGAGGGGTGGGGGGAGAGAGAGAGAGAAAATTATGTAGAGGGAAGTCAAGGCATAAGCTAACCCTTGAAGGAAAGATGCAATTTCTTTCGGATTTGCACATGTATGAGCAAAGAACTGGGCTCATAATTTGACACAAAACATCGGAAGGTTGTGCTGAAACACCTTAGCTCAATAAACATTAAATCTGAGAAGTGTGTGTTGTTGTTGTTGTTGTTGTTTTAAAGCCCTCCATTTTGGTGGGAACATAAAGGAAATGAATTTGGATTCAAATGAACTTTCTTTTGACGTAAGACCGAAATAACCTTATTCTTCTCTTCGAGAATATTCCTGGCATTATTTACTCCACTCCAACTCTAGCTCTATACCTATTTAAAGGACTATAATAGATCATTAAAAGTAATTGCACGCATTTTAAGAAACTACAGTACTGGGGATTCGGTTTGTCAAACTAACATTTATACGCCAGGCATGGCTTTGTCCATAGCTTAGTTTCACAATATTTAATCAAAACCACATTTAGAATTGTTCTCCTTTCTTTCTCAGTGGGCTAGGGTCTATAGAAGAGCAATTAACGCTTCAAATGGAGTTTCAGATGGAGTTATCCAATGTTGGGAGTATCCACAAACTAAGCATTCCAGAGAATTCCAGAACTTTCCATGCCTCTTTCAAATGTCACACACATCAATTGGAGGTGGGTCAATTGTTTTTCTAGAAATTAAGTCTCTGAAATGGAAGCACTTTGTGTTGCGTTTTAGACAAGGGGCCTAAACCTTACGATGAACAATTGAGGGAAGTAGGTATGTCTAGTCTAACAAAAACTGCAGGTTCGAATCTCGCCAAGGCTCAAGGTTGACTCAGCCTTCCATCCTTTCTAAGGTAGGTAAATTGAGGACCCAGTTGTGGGGGCAATAAGCTGACTTTGTATAAAATATACAAAAAGGATGAAGGCTATTGCTTAACGCATTGTAAGCCGCCCTGAGTCTCCGGAGAAGGGCGGCCTATAAATCAAATTAAAAAAAAAAAAAAACAAGGATCGGAAAAGGGAGAAGAGGGAGTCAACTGATTCTAAGCACCTGAGGGCAGGATGTGAAGCAATGGATGGAAGCTGGTTAAAGAAAGATCTAACCTAGAATTAAGGAGAAACTCCCTAAAGTGAGAACAGCTTGCCTTTAGAATAGAATAGAATAGAATAGAATAGAATAGAATAGAATAGAATAGAATAGAATAGAATAGAATAGAGAATTCTTTATTGGCCAAGTGTGATTGGACACACAATGAATTTGTCTTTGGTGCATAGGCTCTCAGTGTACATAAAAGAAAAGATACATTCGTCAAGAATCATAAGGTACAACACTTAATGATAGTCATAGGGAAACAGTCAATATAAATCATAAGGATACAAGCAACAAAGTTACAGTCATACAATCATAAGTGGGAGGAGATGGGTGGTGGGAACGATGAGAAGATTAATAGTAGTGCAGACTTAGTAAATAGTTTGACAGTGTTGAGGGAATTATTTGTTTAGCAGAGTGATGGCGTTCGGGAAAACACTGTCCTTGTGTCTAGTTGTTCTGGTGTGCAGTGCTCTATAACGTCATTTTGAGGGTAGGAGTTGAAACAGTTTATGTCCAGGATGCGAGGGGTCTGTAAATATTTTGAAGTTATGGGTGCTCCATCACTGGTGGTTTTCAAAAATGGACCACCATTTGTCTGGGATGATATAAGTTCTCCTGCCTTCAGCAAGAAGTTGGACTAGAAGACCTCCAGCCTGCTGATTCTATATTCTACGAAAATATATTTGTTAGTACATCTTTGATGCATGCAAATTTCCTCACCTGCTATTGGAACTACACATTTTCCAAACGAATGCAATGGGACCTAGGCATAAAGTAAAACTAAGGTCTTTTGCATCCACCTGGACAACCTAATAACTAATGCTGTTTTTCTTGGCGACAGAGTAGAGAAGTGCAAAGTCCATTATTTTCTTTCATCCACAAGTTCTTTGACTGCATGTCTCTGGAAGCGATCCAATCCTCAGAAGAAGCTCCTGTTGCATAAATTCATGTGTGTTGTGATGCAGCAGATGAACATACTCCCAAAATATTTTATTTTTCCCAGCTAGAATGACTTGGCAAGATAGATTTGGCCAAGATTTCCAGTTTATTCTAGTTTAGAGAATTGAAGTTCTATCTCAATCTTTTATGAACTCAGAAGTAATGTTTTCATTGTGCTGTTGTTGGCTTTTTGTCTTATATTTATCACCTCGGCCTTCAATTTCATTCCTAATTTAGAGAGCTAGTGCTTTTCAAAAGACACAATGACTCTCTGCTCACTGGACTGTCTCTAGTCAATTCCTGATTGTCTCCTGCCTTCCATTCATCACCGCTTCAATTTATCCTTTGTAGACTGCTGCCAGAACTCAAAGGTGAACAATACTGGGAAACATGAGCGCTCCCATTTGTGCAGTTAATTCTTTGCGATACAGACCCAGTTCGGATGGCAGTTCCGAGCTGACCTTGGCTGACCTTGAAAAATACCCAGCAGAATCAGACTTGGTTGGGCCTTGGATGGGAGATGGCCAACAAACCACAGGGTTGTGGATTAGCCTACAAAATTGAGGGGAGGAAAAGTATACCATACGTAGATAGTAATGAACCTAGCAATAATAGTTACTATTAAAAAGTCTGGGCTGCATCAACAGAGGGATTGCATCAAGATCATGATAAGTGGTAATACCCAGTGGTGGGTTTCAAATTTTTTTTACTACCGGTTCTGTGGGTGTGGCTTGGTGGGCGTGGCAGGGGAAGGATACTGTAAAATTTCCATTCCCACACCACTCCAGGGGAAGGATACTGTAAAATCCCCATTTCCTCCCTATCACCAGGGACTTGGGAGGCAGAGAATAGATGGGGGCAGGGCCAGTCAGAATTTTTACTACCGGTTCTCTGAACTACTCAAAATTTTCACTATCAGTTCTCCAGAACGGGTCAGAACCAGATGGATTTCACCCCTGGTTGAGACCCTAGAAAGTTTGCAGGGAAGAGTAACAAAGATGATTAAAGGGTCTGGAAGCTAAATCAGATGATGGATTTTTGAGGAAGGTAGGTATGTCTAGCCTGTCAAAGAAGAGGATTGGGGTGACATGATAGCAGTCTTTCAGCAGCAGTCACCAAGTAAAGGGGATTGATCTATCCTCTAAAGCAGGGGTGTCAAACTTGATTTCATTGAGGGCTGCATCAGGGTTGTGTTTTACCTTGGGGGGGGGGGCAGAGTGGGCATGGCCAGGGGTGTGTGGCCAGCTCGACATCACTTGTGTCAGGGGCATCTGTGGTGGCCAGAGCACTCTGTCAGAGAAAATGGGCTCCCAAACTCCGTTTTCTGCTGTGACAGCCTCCTGCAACTCAAGGCCCGGGGGCCGGAAACAGTGAAGGACATGGCCCTCCTGAGCTCCATTTTTGCTGGCAGAGAAACCATGGGCCAGTCTTTCACTGTTTCCAGCCCCCATGCCTTGAGTTTGACTTCCCTGCTCTAAAGCACCAGAGGGAAGGACAAGAAGCAATGGGTGGAAACCTGTTAAAGACAGATCCAACTTAGAATTAAGGAGAAATTTTCAATTAATCAATGGAATAGCTCCCTTCCCAGAGTTCCAGGTGCTTCATCACTGGAGGTTTTCAAGAAGAGACTGGACAACCATTTGATCGGGGTGATGTAAAGACTCCTCCCTTGAGAAGGGGATTGGCTCCAAGGTCGCTTCCATCTCTATGATTCTATATTCTATGTTCGATATATATATATATAAGGTAATTCCCAGGAGTCAAGACCAACTCCAAGGAGTCACTATTTTATAATAGAAAAGCTATCATGGAGGAGATCCAAGATTAGCTTTAGAAAACAAACAGCCCCATCCAACAATTCTGCAAACGGAGTTGAGAGGAAGTTTCCGTAAGTAGGCCAAAATAATTATCCAAGTACAAGAACAAGCTACAAACAGAACGATAACAGCTTTAGGCAGAACTGCAGACAAAGCTGTTTGTTCAGATCGATCGGCCCTGCTTGCTGTAATCATAATTGTGGACAGTCAAATGCTCTGGATTTTTCTAAGTTTGTATATATTTGCAGGAAATCTAGCTGAGTGGTGAAGTTTGATGGATTCTCGACCTTTCTTTCCATCAAACTCTTGGTTCCTTGTTCATGTGTAACTAGTTTGGTTGTAATTAAGCATGATTGGTTGTAAATGAGGAAAAGACCATTGGCAACGAATGGGTTAGATGGGACCTCCAGTTTCCCAAGATAGTGGTGCTTTAATTCAGTAGCCAAATGGCCTATTTCTGTTGTACAATGTCAGTTTGTTTACGAATAAAGAGAGCAGTAAGAGATTTCTGGGAGGCAAGCGGCTTAAAACTGCAAGTAAACCCAAAAAACCCTGAAAACCTATGATCAACATTCACCCTTTCTTCTCCCAAATTTCGTTAACATGTGTTTAGACTGCGCTACTTGGAACATCGTACATCTTAAGAAGGTACTTGGTTGATCCCTAGGACGCTGGCAGCAACTCATATCAACCATTAGCACCAGTCAATGGTCTTTGTGATGCACTTTTGAATGTTCAGTTGACTGAGTTTCATGTTTAATGAATAAGGATAATAATAATAATCTTCCCCAGTTCCATAAAACAATAGATATCTATTATTTTTTTCACTCCAGACTTCTAACCTCTGCAAAGTTATGTTGGAAGAGGGGAGGAATGAGGGAAAAAAAACTAACGACGGGACTTTTAATGATACAAAAATGGAATGATTTTACACTTGATCATCGCACAGATCTTCTTCCAGTGTGAGATTATACATAATACCAGCAGGACAGGAAAATCTTCATAATAGCAATAGGAGAGCATTGCTCAGGGTTTTTAGAAGGTAAAATCTGCACCAACGTTTTTTTTTTTTCCTGGGGACAAAGGAACACAATTAGAGGTACCCTTTGAAATAAAAGAATAAAAAGCTCAAAACGTCGTTTATTTGAGGACTCTTCTGAATACGTTTCAAACTTTTATATATCGTTTCTGAAGTGCCCGGTTTTAATGAGACAAACCACAGATGGATGGGGGGAAAAAATGGATGGAGATAATTCTGAATGAATAATCAGGGATGCACTTGAAAAATCAGCGGCGCTTGAGAGGATTCACGAAAGGGCATTTAACACAGCACAGTGCCACAAAAGATTCAATATAGGTTTATCACACTGTAAATAAATGAGACGGGGGAGGGAGGGAGGGAGAGATGCAGTGAGGGAGAGGGTGAGAGAGATGCAGTGAGGGAGAGAAAGAGATGCAGTGAGGGAGAGGGAGAGATACAGAGAGGGAGAGAGAGAGATGCAGTGAGGGAGAGGGAGAGAGAGATGCAGAGAGGGAGAGGGAGAGATGCAGTGAGGGAGAGAGATGCAGTGAGGGAGTGGGGACGGAGAGAGAGAGATGCAGAGAGGGAGAGGGAGAGATACAGTGAGAGAGAGGGAGAGAGAGATGCAGTGAGGGAGAGGGAGAGATGCAGTGAGGGAGAGGGAGAGATGCAGTGAGGGAGAGAGATGCAGTGAGGGAGTGGGAGACGGAGAGAGAGAGATGCAGAGAGGGAGGGAGAGAGAGATACAGTGAGAGAGAGAGGAGAGAGAGGGGAGAGAGATGCAGTGAGGGAGAGGGTGAGAGAGATGCAGTGAGGAGAGAAAGAGAGATGCAGTGAGGGAGAGGGAGAGATACAGAGAGGGAGAGAGAGAGATGCAGTGAGGGAGAGGGAGAGAGAGATGCAGAGAGGGAGAGGGAGAGATGCAGTGAGGGAGAGAGATGCAGTGAGGGAGTGGGAGACGGAGAGAGAGAGATGCAGAGAGGGAGAGGGAGAGATACAGTGAGAGAGAGGGAGAGAGAGATGCAGTGAGGGAGAGGGAGAGATGCAGTGAGGGAGAGGAGAGATGCAGTGAGGGAGAGAGATGCAGTGAGGGAGTGGGAGACGGAGAGAGAGAGATGCAGAGAGGGAGAGGGAGAGATACAGTGAGAGAGAGGGGGAGAGAGATGCAGTGAGGAGAGAGAAAGAGATGCAGTGAGGGGAGAGAGGGAGAGATCAGAGAGGAGAGAGAGATGCAGTGAGGGAGAGGGAGAGAGAGAGATGCAGAGAGGGAGAGAGATGCAGTGAGGGAGAGGGAGAGATGCAGTGAGGGAGAGGGAGAGATGCAGTGAGGGAGAGAGATGCAGTGAGGGAGTGGGAGACGGAGAGAGAGAGATGCAGAGAGGGAGAGGGAGAGATACAGTGAGAGAGAGGGAGAGAGAGATGCAAGTGAGGGAGTGGGAGAGGAAGAGGGAGAGAGAGATGCAGTGAGGGAGAGGGAGAGAGAGATGCAGAGAGGGAGAGAGAGATGCAGTGAGGGAGTGAGAGATGGAGAGAGAGAGAGAGATGCAGTGAGGGAGAGGGAGAGAGAGATGCAGTGAGGGAGTGAGAGATGGAGAGAGAGAGAGAGAGAGATGCAGTGAGGGAGAGGGGAGAGAGAGATGCAGAGAAGGAGAGAGAGCGGCACTTGGGTCTCAAACCCAGGCTATCAACTTTCCAGCTGACAAGCTCAGCCTCTTTACCCACTTAATTCTGCTTTTCCTACAAAACTGGGCCCATAACAAACCATTGGTTCATGTAATGATGGTGCCATTCGCTCTACGTCTGGCGCATTTGCTTACCAACCATCTCAATAAAATTATAACATTGTTATGAGATACAACCGTAATATGTCAAGGACCACCTGGAGCAGAAAAAGGCCAAATTCTTCTTGCCTATCCAGATGCAAAAAGAGAACCGTTTCTCTCCGCGTCTTCAGACATTTAACTTCCCTGCCAGTCTGGTTTAAAGTACGTCAGTATGTAGCAATGGTTGTTTTCCCCAATACTTGCTATTAGAAAACAGAGCCCAGCATAATTTATCAAAACATATTAGGAAGCAGTGAGATTTCCCAGGCTGCGGTTCAATCTGCACCTGCCTCTCTGAGTAAAAACTGAGCACTCATCACCCTCCAAATGAATTGTGCCTTTCCGGCCACTTTTGATCAGTTGCAAGCATCTGAAAACACCCAGGCTTTCTCTGGCTGACAAAGCAACATTGATTGCTGGGAGATAAAGGTTAAGAAAAGCCAATTTGGCTACACAGATCTGTTCCACGCCTCCGGTGTCCTTTTTCATCCTCTCAGTGTGGTTCCTGGTTTGGCCAGAATGCAAACAGAGGGCTAGAAATGGCAATAGGTAGATAGGGAGGTAGATAGGGAGAAAGGGGGGAAGGGTGGGGGAGGAAGATATATGCCTATACCTATACCTATACCTATATATATCTCCATGGTGTCCTGGGGACAGTAAAATGGGAATGGCTTTTTCAAAAGGGGAGGAAAGAGGAAGGAGGAGAGGAAGTAGAAGCAGAAGCAGCAGGAGGAGGAGGAAAAAGAGGAGGAGAGGGAGGAGGAGAAGGAGGAGGAGGAGGGGAAGAAGAAGGAGGAGGAGGAGGAGGAGGAGGAGGAGGAGGAGGAGGAGGAGGAAGAGGAAGAGGAGGAGAAAGAGGAGGAGAGGGAGGAGGAGAAGGAGGAGGAGGAGGAGAAGAAGAAGAAGAAGAAGAAGAAGAAGAAGAAGAAGAAGAAGAAGAAGAAGAAGAAGAAGAAGAAGAAGAAGAAGAAGAAGACTCAACAATAGAGCTCATTTAATCTTCTGACACAAATGCCTGGGGAAATAATTACTAGGTCTTCAGTACTTTCATGAAATGCTAACAGGATTAGGGCCATCTGAATCTCCAGGAGGATGTTCCTCCATTGGATAGACACATACAATCAAGACCATACTGGCTTATATCAGAATGACCACTAGATGACAGATGTCTTTATCTCTCTCTCTCTCTCTCTTTTTTGCCATGTAATGGTCATCCTTGATTTTCACAACCCAAATATGTAGCCTTCATCAATTAAATCTCATGTCCTGAAACTTGTCTACGCAGTCCGAAAGCTGACTTTACTTTATTCAACTGAGCTCCCGATTTTGAAATTATTGATGAAAATAATGCCATGTTGACGGTTGATAATCCGTCTCTCTTCTAGGTCCATGAAAGAATGCTATTCATACTTATACTTTCAACGGTCTTTCAAAATTAACTAGGGAAAATTCCCATATCCGCTAGCCATCTTTTTCTACCAATGTCATGAATGAGAACTACATCATCCATGTGCTAATATGGTGATGATGTGTTACACTAATACATCTTTACAACTGGCAATACTCTAATGATCTGTCTGGGCATTAAATCAGCACCATGCTGTCATTTTGATGAGGTGTTACTTCAAGTTGCAGCTGTGATCAAAAGTAACTCTTAGGAGATCCAACAATGGGAGAACTATATCTTTAGTTTTCAAAGATTTGTTGCATTTAGAAAGAGAGAAAGAATTTCTGGGGTAGAAGTTAGAAGAGACGAAAAGAAGGACTTTTAGCATAAAAGGGTGTTTTGCTCCCTTTTGATACCAAATACTTAATTCCTTCTACTTTTACCATCAACTTGTGTGTTTAAATGGAATATATGGTCAATGTTACAAAATCAGCACTATCGTTTAATGGATGTGGCTGTGTAAAATACGGTTACTTTGGAATCTAATCCATAAATAATATGTTCAATAATATAGAAAGGATCTATATATAAAGAATTCAACCATCATGAAGGTCTAAGGCAGGGGTCCCCAAATTTGGCAGCTCCAGCCAGCTGGAGAATTCTGGGAGTTGAAGTCCACAAGTCTTAAAGCTGCCAAGTTTGAAGACCTCTGGTCTAAGGAGAAGAAAGAGACGCCCTCTCATGGTTTCCTTTATATAGACAGCTTCTTAAAGGGCAATAACCCTGCTGACTCATTCTCAGTCTTAAAGGGGCTGGTCAGCTTTAAATCTTCATTACCCTGACATAAAGCATGTGATCAAAAGCCAAACTAGGGTTGCATACCTTCCATCTGGTTGGTTACAAACCAGGTGGCTGTCCTTGTATTGATTACCTGGGTGCTTTCCAGCTAAGTTCATGTTTTCATGTTTAAAGCAGGATTTGAATTCCCCATCTCCTAGTGATTGGCCCAAAGTCACCCAACAGCAGGGGTGAAATGCTCCCGGATTGGACCGGATCGCCCGATCCGGTAGCGATCTTGACCGGTGGTTCAGCGATCCGGTAGCGATGGTGGAGCAAAGCTCCACCCACCCGCCCAGGTGTCATTACTTCCTGGTTTTAACCAGGAAGTAATGCGTTTTTTACCTTCTGTGTGCGAAGCGCGAGTGCGTGGCACATGCACTTCCGAACCAGTAAGGAAGGTAAGTAAGTAGATTTTACCCCTGCCCAACAGGTTTTGGAGTCTAAGGCAGAACTAGAACTCACCATCTCCTGGTGATTGGCCCAGTCACCCAACTGACTTTCAGAGCTAAGAGAGGACTTGAACGATGGTCTCCTTTCTAGCTTGCTGCCTTAACAACTAGACTAACCACTGCCCTCGGTTGACAAAAATCACAAAATTCAATTCTCATACATCTACTTTCACCTTCCCCATCGTCACTCTGAAATATTTTCTTGTTCTCCATACCTCTCTGAAAATGGGACTGCTGTTTTTCTTCTGCCGCTGGTTTGGTCACATCAGCAATTACATTTTGGAGCCTGGCAACCATTTCTGGTGACATTAGCATTCCCATTTGTCGAATGGGTTTCGCTACCAGTATATAAGATAACTTCATTCTGGAAGCGTTCCGAAGTATAGCGATGGAACATCTGCAAAGCAACTTACAAATGGGTAATGGAGTCAGCGTTGTGTTTGATTATCTTTGTCAACCAGAAGCCTTTTAATTAGAGCTGTCTAACATTCTGGAGGTAGTTTTCCTTGAAAAAGGAAAGGGCAGCGTTGATTTCTGAAAACTTTTTGTGGTCTCTCTTAACTAGGGGAGGACAAGTAGATTGAACCCACAGAGCTCTAAGATGGGTCCTTTTCTAGACTCAATTCGATGGAAAACCTTTCTGGAGGAGAAGGTACCTAATGTATTGTAATGCTCTCTACATGGGGCTCCCCTTGAGATGTACCCGGAGGCTCCAACTGGCGCAGAGTGCGGCCGCGCGGGTGGTTATGGGAGCAACATGGAGCTCCCATGTAACACCTCTCCTGCGTGAGCTGCACTGGCTCCCGGTGGTCTTCTGGATGCACTTCAAGGTTTTGGTTACCACCTTTAAAGCGCTCCATGGCTTGGGACCTGGTTACTTACGGGACCGCCTACTACCATCAACAGCCTCCCACCGACCAGTACGCTCCCACAGAGAGGGGCTCCTCCAGGTGCCGTCGGCCAAACAATGTCGGCTGTCGGCCCCTAGGGGGAGAGCCTTCTCTGTGGGGGCACCGACGATCTGGAATGAGCTTCCCCCAGAGATACGGAGGATTCCGGATCTGCGCACCTTCCGCCGCGAGTTGAAGACGCTTTTATTTCATCAAGCTGGCCTCGCCTAAATCTTCTCCCTTTTAAGTGTAAATTCTAAATTTTTAATGTATTTTAAAATATGGGTATCTTAAATTATTGGTATTAATTCAGCCAAATTTATTTAATTCATTTTATTCGATTTTAAATTTTGTATATCTATGTGTTTTATCTCATGGCTGTGCACCGCCCTGAGTCCTTCGGGAGTAGGGCGGTATAGAAATTCAATAAAATAAATAAATAATGGGTCGCTGGCAGTGGTGGGTTTCAAATTTTTTTACTACTGGTTCTGTGGGCGTGGCTTGGTAGATGTGGCATGGCTAGGTGGGCGTGGCTTGGTAGGCATGGCAGGGGAAAGATACTGTACAGTTGCCTTTTGGAAAAAGGAAAAAAAAGTACTTTTGGGACAGCTTCATCGTCATCATTCATGCTTGTACCCTGTTTTTTTTTTTTTTTTTTTTTTTTTAGAGGTTCTCTACTTTTCATTTCTGGGCTATATGCATCTGGTATTCTGGAATATTGCATTCGTTTATAATTCAATGGAATACACAACAAACTAAGTCTCCGTAGGGCTAACTTAGAATGGAATAATAAATAGAATCGCCTAAGAAAGACGAATGAAGATGGTTCAAGGTTCTCAGGTGCTCTACTTTAAACAACAAAGGGATCAGAGTTGAGCAAACCTGAGGGGGGGGGGAAAGAAAGGAACGGCTCATTTTGATTAGATCAGTTTGATCTCAGCCACATGAAATTGGAAAGAACAGTGTGTGGCGTGGTTCATGCCACAATGAAGATTGAAAAATGATAGAAACTTACTGTGTGGCTCGCCGAACCTCCTTTCAAGACCCTCTCGATATCTTTATTTTTATCTTTAGAGATAGATGTATGAAAGGAAAGGCTAATGGAAGCATCTAACAGATCTTCAGATCTTGATTTATTAGAAAGCAGGTAGAAGAGGGCCATGGAAAGGGAAGGAAGAAAAGGATGCGCATAGCCACGTGCACCTCACACAGGGAGACAAGATTCCTTTTTAAACAAATTGTGTTACATTCTTAAGAAAATGGGGTTTTTTTTCATGTCAATGCACTTCTGTAAAAGCTGGTCCCCACGTGTTTAGCTTTGGAAGTTTGACATGCAGAACAAGAGTAATGATCCTTCCTTCCCCCTATCTTCCTCCTCCCTCCCTCCTTCTCTTCCTTCCCCATCTTCCTTCCTCCACCTCCCTTCCTTCCCCTATCTTCCTCCCTCCCTCCCTCCCTCCCTCCCTCCTTTCCTTCGCCAATCATCCTCCCTCCCTCTCTCCTTCCCTTCCTTCCCAACCTTCCTCTGTCCCTCCTTCCCTTCCTTCCCTCTATTTCCTCCCTCCTTCCCTTCCTCCCCCTCCCTTCCTTCCCCTATCTTCCTCCCTCCCTCCCTTCACCGATCATCCTCCCTCCCTCCCTCCCTTCCTTCCCCCTATTTTCCTCCCTCCCTCCTTGCCTTCCTTCCCCCTATCTTCCTCCCTCCCTCCTTCCCCCTATCTTCCTTCCCTTCCTCACGTCCTTCCTCACTCCCTTCCCCTATCTTCCATCTCTTCCTCACGCCCTTCCTCACTCCCTTCCCCTATCTTCCATCCCTCCTTCTTTCCTTCCTTCCTTCCTCCCTTCCTTCCTCCCTCCCTCCCTCTCTTCCTTTTTCTCTCCTTCCTTCCTTCCTTCCTTCCTTCCTTCCTTCCTTCCTTCCTTCCTTCCCCATTCAGAACAAATCCAGACCAAATGAACACACAGAATCATTGTAGGGAACTGCTGTGTCACCATAATGCAAGGAAGATGCGATTGAGTTTATTCCATTAATCTATTTACTGTTTCTAGAAAAAGAGTGAAAATGCATAATCACCTACAGGGAGTGAGAAAAGCTTATGCGGAACCTATTATGTACACCAGGGGTGAAATCCAGCAGGTTCTGGAGAACCGGTAGCAGAAATTTTGAGCAGTTCAGAGAACCGGCAAATACCACCTCTGGCTGGTGTGAATGGAGATTTTGCAGTATCCTTCCCCTGCCATGCCTACCAAGCCATGCCCACTAAACCACACCACGTCCACCAAGCCATGCCCACAGAACCGGTAATTTAAAAAAATTGGATTTCACCACTGATGTACACCCTGAGAAGAGGTCCTTCAACATCTCCCTAAGCAGCAGTTGGGGAAGGACATTTTGAAAAGATGTCAACTTTGTAATTTGATGGACCAGAACAACATATCTGGAGGAGGGATGGATGGACTGGCTGGCTAGGTGGCTCAGTGGCTAAGACACTGAGCTTGTCGATCAGAAAGGTCAGCAGTTCAGCGGTTCGAATCCCAAGTATAGGTCTCCTGCGTGAGCAGGGGGTTGGACTAGATGACCTCCAAGGTCCCTTACTGACTTTAATGTCCACAGCCATTCTCCAAACCCTGCTTTTGTTCCCTAAGTTTATTCCTTCTTTCTTCTGCCTTAAAGTCTCAAAAGAACAATGTTGCATTTAATGCAGATTATTTGAAATAATCCTCCTTATTTTTTTATTTTTTTTTAGCTGCAGCCTGTGTGGATATTAAAAGAGGCAAACCAATCTCCCTGCAATTCTCCCAACCTTCAGAATCCAACTGCAGAACCCCAATCCTTTCCCTGGGTCTCCAGGATGGTCCTTCTATTATTCATAGAGCACAATGTAAATGAAGCTATAAATTTTGCCACATACTAAATGTGGAAAGGAAATAATGGAAACGGTGAATTATGAATGAATCATGGGTTACTGTAATTCCTGAAGGACTCTGATGAAAATGATTATGGCCGCAGAATGATGCAGTAGTACAAGTTATATCTATCGATTTTTTTTCCCACCATCCTTTCAAAGAACGCTATAATTAATAAACACAATTTATGTGTTTAATATTCATGCCGGTGCTGATGATGGGATCGAGCACATATACACAAGCACAACAATCCAGGAGCAGACAAAAAATCTTTTGTTTTAGGGGTTTTCTGAAATGGCAGGAGAAGCATTACTGATGTCTTTCCATCATTGTTGCTACCTCCGTTTCCCTAACATTCTGATAGATAGATAGATAGATAGATAGATAGATAGATAGATAGATGATAGATAGATAGATAGATAGATAGATAGATAGATACAGACAGACAGACAGACAGACAGATAGACAGACAGACAGAATTCTTTATTGGCCAAGTGTGATTGGACACACAAGGAATTTGTCTTTGATGCATATGCTCTCAGTGTACATAAAAGAAAAGATACATTCATCAAGAATCATAAGGTACAACACTTAATGATAGTCATAGGGTACAAATAAGCAATCAAATCATACTAGGAAACAAAATCAATATAAATCGTAAGGATACAAGCAACAAGGTTACAGTCGTACAGTCATAAGTGGAAGGAGATGGGTGGTGGGAACGATGAGAAGATTAATAGTAATAGTAATAGTAATGCAGACTTAGTGAATAGTAATGCAGACTTAGTTTGACAGTGTTGAGGGAATTATTTGTTTAGCAGAGTGATGGCGTTTGGGAAAAAACTGTTCTTGTGTCTAGTTGTTCCTGTGTGCAGTGCTCTATAGAGTCGTTTTGAGGGTAGGAGTTGAAACAGTTTATGTCCAGGATGTGAGGGGTCTGTAAATATTTTCACAGCCCTCTTTTTGACTCGTGCAGTATACAGGTCCTCAATGGAAGGCAGGTTGGTAGCCATTGTTTTTTCTGCAGTTCTAATTATCCTCTGAAGTCTGTGTCTGTCTTGTTGGGTTGCAGAGTCAAACCATCCAGTCTATTAGCCAGCTGTAAAGTTTGAGACGACACAGCAGCTCTCCCTGTGACATCACATCTGTGATGTCTATTCACACATGCTGGTTTTCAGCAGGGCACTGAATGTGTGTTTCATCTTTCTGATTCAAAGGAAACTCCGGTGGTCCCAGATCTATGTAGCAGCATTGCAGCTTCTGGAGATACTACAATTTCACACCAGGAAGCAACTAGTATTCATCCTAAGACACGGTGAGGTAAGTAGACTTTCAGCCATCTGGCACATTAAGCATGACAGACTTACAAGAAGCTTACAAACTCTTGTGTTACGTACACACATGCAACATAATTCAAGCTATATTAAGACTTGCTCAAAAGAGGGAGACGAAATTTCAAAATCCTTGTTTTTCTTTCATTCTCCATCCCAAAGGAATATTAAGTATGCTTCTTCTTCTTCCCCCCGCCCCCCAAAAAAATATTTGATTGATTAAAACTTAGTAAAGCAATTCCATTGCCACGGGTGTTTAATTCTCTAAATTGCAATCAGGTACAAAGTATACATCGTATTACCTAAATAGAAATACAAGATTAATTCTTCTGGGAGTCGATTAGATCCAGCGTGCAGCATGGCATATCTCTCAACCAAGATGATGAAATGAGACAGAGATGAACAAAGGCCCTTCGAATCTAAATGTTAAAAAAGTGGCTTCAAATCATCATAGAGGTAAAGGTAAAGGTTTGCCTCACACATATCTGCTAGTTGTTCCTGACTCTAGGGGGCGGTGCTCATCTCCTTTTCAAAGCCGAAGAGCCAGCGCTGTCCGAAGACGTCTCTGTGGTCATGCGGCCGGCATGACTCAATGCCAAAGGCGCACGGAACACTGTTACCTTCCCACCAAAGGTGGTCCCTATTTTTCTACTTGCATTTTTTACGTGCTTTCAAACTGCTAGGTTGGTAGAACTGGGATAAGTCATGGGAGCTCACCTTGTACGGGGCACTAGGAAAATGGTAGGCCCATTTTCTGCCCCACTCCACCGCCCACCTCTGTGCGTGTCCTGCACTTACCTGCATCCAAAACAGGCTGCGTGGGGACTCCTAGGAGGGGCGGGGCAGGGTGGGGTGGGAGGATCCAGCCAGGAGTGGGATTTGTGGGTTCTCCGAACTGCACAGAATCTTAGCTAGAGGTTTTCCCGAACCCCTACGAACCCCCAGCAGCCCACTCCTGCCACCGTCTAACCAGCTTCAGGGTTGACGCACCATTCCTTATACCTTAGGACTTGAAGCTGGTTTATGAAGGATACGAAAGTCCAGGTCGCTGCAGATAGAATTAAGACCTACTGTACTGGGCTGCTATTTTCCATCTTCGTAGCATCTGCTCTTTTGCTTGTCTTCTGTTCTTTTGGCCAATGTAATAGCTTCTCTTATCATCAAAGAGTTTCCTTTTATTTGTTAGACTACTCTCTACATAAAAGATGCGTTTCATAAACATTCAGTGATTTTTGGCAGATGTCCACCTCAAAAATCCTCTGCAGAAATGGTATGGCTTTTATCAAGAGGGTTAAAAAAAATTGTTGCTGGTGATCAGTAGGATAAACCCAGTGTATATATTTCCATCTAAGAAAGAGCGGATAGAGTCCCAAATTTTGCAGCCTCTGAACAAGATAAACGGGATATTTGCACGTAAGATTAAATTTGAGCATTATTATAAACATCTTAGCTCTGTTAGCAGTTAAGAGAGATCCATAGATATTTTATTAGCCAGATTAAATCATCCATGGATAAGATGGCTTATTTCCCACCGACAATAAACCAGTCCTTTTTAACCCAATACAGTATGTATTCATGTATATTTGTGGGGTCCTTGATGCGCTCTGAGCTTGGTGGTTTCCTTGCAGATGTTTCATGACTCAACTGGGCAACTCATCAGTGCTAGAAGGAAGGGAGGTTGGCAAGGAGGAGGAGGAGGAGGAGGAGGAGGAGGAGGAGGAGGAGGAGGAGGAGAAGGAGGAGGAAGAGGAAGAGGAAGAGGACAACGACTGTGGAGTCCTTAGTGCTTTCTGATCTTGGTGGCTTTCTGGCAGATGTTTCATGATCCAACTAGGTAACATCTTCAGTGCTAGAAGGAAGACGGAGGAGGAGGAGGAGAAGGAGGAGGAGGAGGAGGAGGAGGAGGAGGAGGAGGAGGAGGAGGAAGAGGACAACGACTGTGAAGTCCTTAGTACTTTCTGATCTTCGTGGCATTCTGGCAGATGTTTCATGATCCAACTAGGTAACATCTTCAGTGCTAGAAGGAAGATGGAGGAGGAAGAGGAGGAGGAGGAGGAGGAGGAGGAGGAGGAAGAGGAGGAGGAGGAGGAGGACAACGACTGTGAAGTCCTTAGTACTTTCTGATCTTGGTGGCTTTCTGGCAGATGTTTCATGATCCAACTAGGTAACATCTTCAGTGCTAGAAGGAAGATGGAGGAGGAAGAGGAGGAGGAGGAGGAGGAGGAGGAGGAGGAGAGGAGGAGGAGGAGGAGGACAACGACTGTGAAGTCCTTAGTACTTTCTGATCTTGGTGGCTTTCTGGCAGATGTTTCATGATCCAACTAGGTAACATCTTCACTGCTAGAAGGAAGACGGAGGAGGAGGAGGAGGAGGAGGAGGAGGAGGAGGAGGGGGGAGGGGGAGGGGGGGAGGGGGAGGAGGAGGAGGAGGACGACTGTGGAGTCCTTGCTGCTTTTTGAGCTAAGTGGTTTTCTTGCAGACATTTCGTGACCCAACTAGATAACATCTTCAGTGCTAGCCAGGTAATGAAACATCTGGAAGAAAGCAACCAAGTTCAAAGAGCACCAAAAACTCCACAGTCCTTCAACCTTGAGCTACAAATATTCTTTTCTGTTGGTATCGTATACATTTGCAGGAAACCTAATCCTCTCCCTCACCCAATGATCCTTACACTCTTATTTTCTGGTAGTTTTGCAAAGGTTCACAGCCTCTGTTTCAGATTAATAGAATGCCTCCGACAGCAGGGCTTCAGGTGAATTGAAACAGACACCTCTGGAAACCATCATGGCTTACAGGGAAGTTTGATTATGTTAGTCTCCCCTCCGCCCCCGTCGTTGTCTATTAGTGTCATATTAGCCTAATTCGAGACTAACATGATTCTGAAATGTTAGCATATTACAGATTACTTAACATGCCACGCTTGTACCTGAGCATGTTATTTGGCAGTGCATATTTGTGCGCGAAGCTGGCAGTCGAGAAAGAGATGGTGCCATCAAGATTCGTAAGGAGCATTATCCTCCCCTGAAATCCTGCTTTCTAGAGAATCTAAATCGCGCGGCACAGCTGTTTTCCCCCCCTCCCTGTTCTACTTACCTTCAAACGGCTCCTTTTTCCGCATGAATCGTGTGTTTGTCGT